>CAIGRL010126764.1:0-13377 GCA_903798325.1 Fraxinus xanthoxyloides | reverse complement strand
ATTCTCTTTCATCTCAAACTACATCCAGCTAATCAGGTCATGCTTGTTCTTGACATGGATTGATACCCGAGGATACTTCGGAAGCCAAGAGAAATTGCCTCCCAAGAACTCGGAGACATACCATGATACACATGTATAGAAGACTTACATTTTCTAAGTTCCATAAAATGGCAAGTTATTCATCCCAAATTCATTTAATAAGAATGTATTTGGTGCATAAATTTCATTTTCATTCGTGTATGATGTATCTTATTTTTTCCCCTGGAAACTTGGACTAATAATCTTATCAGTCCTCCTCCTCCAGTCACCCATGAAGACTGCATAATGAATACCTTTTTCCTCACACAGGTTTTTTTTTGGATAATTTGCTCCAGACCTTAGAATACTGAAACTCTGGCCTTTGAAAAAAATGAATTTTAGTAGAAACATGTTCACATGATAAGCACCTCTTTCATGTTAGAAAAGGAAATATATCATATTATTATCATTGGAAGGAAATATATACTGACCTTGGGCAAGTAAGGAACGCAGCCAAGACCCATTGACTTATCTCGCAGAAGAAATAAAACAAAATTAAAATCCATGCACAGTAGCATAAATGATCATAAAGAAAATATGACACGAAAAGAAGTTGGAGAAGAAACAGGAAGCGCTCCATAAGAATTATTGCTAATAGAACAAAAACAGTCATCACTATTAGTTGATCATTCCCAACATTGAACTAACCTTGAAAATGAACATGAGAGATCCAACAACCTTTTGGTGGTAACTACACAGTGAAGGATCTCTAAGAATCCGCACGAGAGAACTTATTGCAACCTGAATTAAAATGAGGTTTAAAAAAAGCACAAGTAGAGTCTTTGATTTCAAATGCAAGTCGCTCTACTTGCTTAGTAAGTTAAGAGTTAAGATTCAAGTCTCACTGTGGAATAATAATCTTCTGACGTTGCAAACGATGGCCAAAGATCCATTGGTAGTTCATCCATTGACCGAATATGTTGACCAGGATCACTGGTTGCACGGCCAACTTCGCCATGGGACCCTGGCAAGCTTAGTAGATTGCGCTTTTGCATGTGGGGGTCTAAAGCACCCATTATCCCAAGAACCTATAAATCAACAAGCATAATTTGAAAAATATTATCCTAAAGAAAATCTAGGTCATTCAGTTGATTTCAGCTACCTTCAAAACTTCTCGTCTTGTGGACCATGCTAGCTCACTATTAAGCAGTTTTAGAAGTAAACCAAGTAACTGTGGGTGCTCATTATATGGAGTTATAACATACCTGTGAAACCATCCAAACGAAGTTTTGTCAATACATTTTCTATCTTCAATGATTTTTTAATAATCAGATAACCGTCCGTGAAGACTGTGCTACTGGACTATAGAAAGCATCTAGAGCATAGTGGCTTCAGCAAACAAATCAAGGTATTATTGCTTTGTCTAAGTGAATGAAATATCAGAGCCAAAAAGTTGCACAACTCATTAATAAAGTAACCGTCTACCTCCAACACTCGAGCATTTAACAGAGAATAAAACAAAAGAAAAACCATAAGGAAAAAAGGATAAAAAAATCAAAAGAAATTCATACCCTGTGCTTTGTACCACTTGACCTAGAGTTGTAACAGCCACTTCACGTTTTGTAGCAACAGCTCCGTCCAATAACGCTTCAACAATCATTGGCATAAGTTCTGGAATGTACTGCCGCATGGCAAAGCCACCCTGAACATGGAAATGAAGAGAAGAGTGAAGATCGGACAACTTCTCCCATTCTCTCAAGCATGAACAAGAATATATCATAAGAGTGAATTCCACCAAACAATCCATGGGTCAATCCAACAAACTTTTTCTACACGTATCAACATTCCCCTGGTTAAAAGAAGTTAGTGTTTAAGATGGAAGACATGGCCCAACCTTACGCACCCGTGATGGGTTGAAAAGAGAAAGATAGGGGGCTATCGGTCACTTTATAATTGAAAAAAACATAAAAGTGGAAGTCTTAGGAATACTGGTATCTGCAGTTTTTACCTAAATGCATTTGTGGTGGTCAAATTACGGCAGCTAGTTTAAGAAAGAAGAAATATTTCCAATCCCATTCTCCCCAAGATTGCATAAATCTCGTAAACTCGCATTTATGGGAAAAAATCCCACATTACAATTGATAATAAGAGGCAAATATATGTGGACGAGGAAGGACCTAACAGCTGTATCTCGCAAATTATCAAAAGACAGTAACACGGTATTTATTTATTAAAAAAAAAAAAAAATTTCTATTAAAAAACAACTTAGGCAAATGATGTTCTAAGGCTCTGATGGAGCACAAGTGATGCACACATAACAAGAGAAACAGAAAAACGAACCAACAATTGACTTGCACAAAATACATTTTACACATCCAAAACAGTTTTAGGAGCCACATTAAACATATATAAAACAGAAACTCGTATTAGATTAGAAATAAGCTAGGGATCAAAGGTCTGTCTAACGTAAATCAAATATTAAGTCAGCTTACATACTGACAAAGAGCACATTAAACAATAAAGTAGCACAGAGATGAAGTGCAATGAAAAAGCAAAATTCTAATGGAGACACCTACCACTCTAGCAAGATCCCCAACAGTTACAAGAACTCCACTTATAAGGCCATTATTAGCATTGACCCCAGTTCCTTCAGAGAGTTTTGCAGTAAGGGCCTGGAATGTTGGACAACTACATGAGTTAAAGTGAAATACTCAATAAAACCATGAGCAGGAAAGTAAATACTGAACCTTGTGTACTGGAGCAATGTATGGGAGTATTAGTCTCTCACAGTTACGAATTAAGCAACCCAATAATTTTGCACTTTCTTCTCTACATTTGCTATCTGCACTGCTAACACAGACATTGATGCCAATAAATTACATGCTAAAGAAATAGGAAGGTAAAGGAAAGAATAAAACAGCACTATATTATCATAGCATATGAATAAAAGTATCCAAAAAGATTCAATAAATTAAAATCTTTCTACACCACCTTTGTTTTAGATATGTTAACAACTGAATCAGATGGCGTCGGAGTGCTGGAAGAACATATGCTGGATTTTTTTCAGACAGTCTTCCAGCGACAGAAATCGCCAACTCCCGAACTTCGAAATCCTAAAACAAGCACTAAAAAGTGACAAAGTGCACATGGTGTAGCAAGAAAACAGAAATTGAGATTTAGACATTCCTTCTTGAAAACATAATTCGTACACCTAAAAACTAAGACATTTACATTATACTTTATTAAAGGTACTTCTGTTATTAAAGGTACTTCTGTGGATCATTCTTCAGCCTGCCTTAAAGTAAGGAAACTCTTAAAGTCCACAAACTCAATTCAAAACTAGGTATTGTAACATTAGCACAAAGTAGATTTCAGAAATTTTGTGAAAATTATGCGATTAAATTATGTTTTCGAAAAACATGAAATGAAGATCACTATGATGGTATTACTTAGAATTCATAAAACGGCGAACTGAGGGCCATGTTCCACTGTTTCAATTTTCAAACTGAGCTTTACATAAATGATAAGCCGCAGGGTAAGTTTCATTTTTTATTTTTTATTTTTTCAGATTGTTCACAAATTTTCTAGTTAATTATTTCTTCCAGGTTTCCCATCTTATTCTTTAAGATATATTATCTTTCTTTAGCAATATAGAACAGCTAAAGCCACAAGACTTGAGCCTCCCAAAACATTGGTTTTAAAAACTTTCTGCACAAATATCTCTCCATGTCTCAAACTACCATAATAAAGCACTTGGCAGGACCATACCAAAGTAACTGCAAGTATTTAATATCGGTATTATACGCCGAAGGTCAAAATTGGACAAAGAAGATCTGAAACTCATAACTCAGTGAAACTTAAGAATAACAAAGAATGAACAGTCAACCAACTCCTGAGAACCACTTTTGAACCTCATTTCTTCCAAAGTACCCTTCCCACACCGAGCACAAAACCGCACTTCAATAAAATAGAGAAATACCTCATCGTTCAAAGCAGCAAAAATAGCAGTCAAACTATCAGCCTGTGCCAGAAATTCATCAAGTCCTCCATTCTCATGCAAAGAGGAAAATATGGATTTTCGAACAGCAACATCGGCATCAGCCACGGCTGTAATAAGAAGTTTTTCTACAATCTGCAGAAAAGAAGCAACCTTGACGAATCAGAGAAACATTTGTTAAATGGGCTATCTAATCATTAGCTCGTGCAGCCGCCAGCAAAGAGGAGTTGAAGCCCAAAATGAATATAGACGACATCTTTGCCTAAAGAGACAGGGGACTAGATGAATCAGTAGAAAACAAAACCAGGTTGAAGTGCTGCAGAAGACAGGATTACACTATCATGTTAACTCTTGGATCCAAACAAAAAACTCTCCATGGGTATGTGTGGGGTATATACTAGTAGATCAAGATTGAAAGATTTTTTTTCAACAAAATATTATCTGGTTTGGGAAAGCTTAAATTATAATTTAATTCAGTCAAACACACATTTTATCCACACATTCTATGGACCCACAACATATTACCCACTTTTTCCCCACATTATGTGGAACTGCTTAAATTATAATTTCAGCACTCCCAAACAAGCTATTTATCAGCAAGGGTTAAAACCCAAAGCAGAAAATATACAGTTTATTTAGAAACAACCTCCTCAACTAGACGGCGGCGCTTTCCACCAGCGCGACTAGTCCTACTGGGACTAAACGATGCACAAGAGGCGCTTGATAAGGAATTTCCCACTAATTTGCAGCAACACAAAGCAGCATCTTTGCGTGTGGCTCCATCCTCATCTTCCAAATATACAATGACAGACTCCCTTGCAAACTCAAGAAGATCATGACCCTAGTCCATCAGAAGTTACAATATTAAGTTACAAGAATATAAAGCAGCAAAGTTGATAATCCAAAATGGACATACCTTAAAATTAAACCGGTCAAGGGTTTGTAAAGCAAGTTGAACTGGAGCAGAACCACCAAACTCTAGTAATTGTTGACTGGCTGCTATGCTATTAGCCCGAGTAATAACAACAGACGACCTTGACTGAACATGATGATGTCTCGAAAGAACTACTGAAATGCATTCAAGCAACCGTTCTTGAATAGCTGGAAGCAAAGATGGAATACTGAAGCACCAGAAAAATCTTAAGAGGTCAGAGATCCTGAATGCAAATGGACAAAGGATGGCGTATAAGAAAGTTCTATCCCAAGCACCTGATAGTTATTTGTTCGAGGGCTTCCACCAAGGTGAAGGATAAACCAACAGAAAACATTGCATCCAAGAGACTACGAACATAAGGCTCCACAGCGGTTCCCATTGCTTTTGCAATATTTCCAACACAAGCCAAAGCCTCAAGAGAGGGTCTTCCCCTACGAGGTGCAATCTACAAATAAACCAGCAACATTCAGAAGAATAATCTATAATAGCCAGATTCAAACAATACCAGAAGTGTCATTGTGCAAACATATAGCCCAAAAAAAGAACTACTGTTGGGAACCACTAGTATTAACAAATGACCTAGCTAGCCTAGCATACCGCATCACGCAAGTGAGATGTTATTGTCGGCAAATAGTTGATAAGTTCACCATCCAAAGCACCAGCCATCTCACCAAGAGCAATGAACCCACTAGCAGATTCTGCAGGTATTTTAAGAACATGAAGTATATGCTTCATGCAAATCTGCGAAAGAAAAGGTCATAAGCCAAAGATTGAAGCAAACTGAATGTAAAACTTTCGTGCGATATAGTCAAAAATAAATGATTTATTGAGGAAAACAAAAACTAAATCTTACAAACCGTCAGATAGTTTGTCACAAAACGGTCACGGAGGAAATGCGCAATTCGAGGAAGCAAAGAAGTTATGCTGAGACGAACAAGCCGGTCCCGGTGCTCTAGATATCGCAGAACAATATCTGCAACTTCTCTGTATCTACACATCATGAATTCGCCTGTGTTCCTGCCCAGTTAGATAACAAATTGTACTCGCCGGTTAAGGATAAATCACAAAAATAGAAAATTTATGCGCGTGCTAAACATTGGATGCACAAAAATTGCATAACGTAATTTGATGAATTGGCAAAGCTTCAGCTTTCACTGTCCGAAGAGAGCATACGCAGTTACCACCCAAAATGAACTTGTAAGAAAATAATCCATATCATTTATATTGGTTTTGTCACTTAAAATCCAAAGATGCCAGCAAGGCAAAACCTATTGACAAAATTAAGTCCATGGAACAACAAGGTTCAAGTCCTTGAATATTTGACTTCAAGGAACGCTGAACCTAGAAAGAGGCAGAGGAAAGGATAGAATGAACTGTCATATACAAACTTGAAAGAGCAAAGGGAAATAATTAATAAATTTATACAAAAACTTGCTTAAGATTGACAAAAATTTGAAAAAGGATCATGACTAGGGAATCTAATTAACTTGTTGTCTCAGTGTACCTTAGTAGTTCTCCAACTGCCAGTAGAGAACCATGTATGCTATGAACAGGGGCATTTTTGCTCAGTCCATCTTGTGTAGCCTCAAACATGCGATAATACCTGACAACAGCAAGATTAAGCAAACAGCAGTCCAAGACAAGTACATGCTTAATAATTCGTGAATGCGAAAAAGAACAAAAAAAAATTTGACCAGAGAATTGATCAATATTTTCCATTTCATCAAAAATCCTAGAGCTGATATAGTAAATTGCAAACTCTATGGCCAATCCCTCAACATCCAAACCCGCCCGCCCGAAACCAATCGGCCCACCCTACACCGGCGACGGGTACAAGGTCCCGGCCGGTCCCCCACTCCAAACCGGCCTCACGCCACAAAAACATGGCCAATCCGGCCATGAAAGACACTTGCCTAGGTGGAAATCCTAGTGCCGCCGCTCGAAAATACTTTGCTACTAGAGACACATCGATCTGTGAGGGCTTAGAGACTTCAGGCGCACTGAAGGCAGGAAGCGAGAGTGGTAAGTCAACAGTGCAAGAGACCCAGAATCCGATCCACCTAGTTCCGACCGCCTCACGCGCCTGACCGGATTGCTGTGCATGTCAGACCGACCTCGACGAGCGTGTGGGCCTCACGCGCCGGCGACTGGGACACTGCGGATTCCTCTCGACGTACCCAGGTCATTCCACCCCCCTGTTCTACTGTCAGATGCATCACACGCACAATTTAAAAGGCATCCTGATATGTTTGGCAGAAGGGATTTCAATTCTCGGTTGAGAGTGGAGGCAAAGGAGTTTGTTGCGTCTGTTAATGAATCCGGCATTGTAAGGTTGACAGAATGGGGACTGAGATTATCTAATGCAATCTATATGGGGAGGTTTGGCGCCTTGTGAATGTTGAATATGGCAAATAAACCGAGGGGGGCAAGCAAGCAGGAGGAGTTTGTTGCTAAGTTTACTGAGTCTTCGAGAGCTTTCATGGCACAGCGGTGTGGAAACAGTCGAGGTAGGTACCTGATGATAGCACAGTACGAGGAGAGGCGTCGGAAAAGAGTGGTAATGGTGCCGGAAGGTGCAAATGGAGAGGGATGGGCGTTGATTTTGCAGATGTTTCAGGCAGTTGTCGATTTTTTTGTCACCAGAGATAAAGTCAAGCGTCAAACGGTTAAAGTCAACAATCAACAAGCGAGGACTTATGCTGAAATTACGGCAAACAAAAAGGAAAGTGAGGCTTGTGGGAATGAGACTCGCTCAAGATCTTCAGCTCCTATCAACGACGGTCATTCATTGATGCCTAAGATGAAGGAGACAACGCCAGAAGTTGCATTGGACAATTCATTGAGGACTGCTGAAATAAGGGCTCGCGTTCAGGTTTTGAAAGGTGAGGTGGATGAATTGTTGAGGCTACTGGGAGGTGGATATCTCGAGGGCTCCAGATTTGTTGTCATAAATGCGTGGCTGGCGTGTCTGAGTATCCAGCTAAGGAGCTACAATCGAAATTGATTCAAACTAAAGAAAACAGGTGCTGATTGAGCCCATTTGTGAGAATCGGTACGATATGACGTGGAGTGTAGTGGAGATGACGATGGAAAAGATATTGTGGGGATGGATACGGATGAAAAATACTCGAGGTATGAGACATATGGGGAGGTGGAACAGAGAACGACAACGGAGGAATCAAGTCCAGCATTAACACCAGAGCAAGAGGTGACAGGCTCGACAACTATGATTGTGAACACTTACAATAGGAGGTATCACAAGTCTCTAAAAGATAATGAGTTAGGGACTGAAAAAGCGATAGTGGTGTGGGTGGATGGCGCCAAAAAGGAATAATGGACAAGGGTGTAGGGCAGGTGAAAGAGGGGGAAGGACAAATATTTGAGCCTATTAGGTGTTGCTATGCAGGGGAGATAGTGGAAGTTAATGCGCTTGACGTTAGAACTCCAGCCTCAAATTGGGTTCTCCAAAAAATTCAGGAATTGAGTAAGATGGTGGGTGTGTCATGCGATGGTTATGAAAACAGACTTATGCAATTGTTTGAGAAGCTGGATACTAGTAGGGGACATGGGATGTGTACACCATGAGGAAAAACAAGAAGAAAGGGGGACCGTGAGCTTAAGCGACTCGAATGCTCGATAAACTATGCCGTTAAGGTGAGTCAAAGAGATGGTTGCTGGGTTGGGATGAAGGAAAGTTTAAATAATCCCAAAAATCATTAGCTGGAATGTGAGGGGGCTTAATGAAGTTGGGAAAAGGTTAATTGTCCGGAACATATTAGGGGGATGGCGGGCTGATCTTAGTCGGTTGACAAGAAACGAAGTTAGAGGTCGTCTCGAGAGCTATTTTGAGTTCTTTATGAGGGGACAGCATGTCGGGTATCAGTTTCTTGGAGCTTCAGGGGCATTAGGAGGTGTGCTTGCCATGTGGGACGCTAGAGTACTCGATATGGAGGAGGTTAGTGTAGGGTTATTCTCTTTATCACTTTCTTTTAGTAACGTTGGGGATAGATTTAAGTGGATGTTTATTGGAGTTTATAGGCCCCGACTTAAATGAGAACAGAAAGGGCTTGTGGAATGAATTTGCTGGTATGATGGCTTGGTGGAACTTACCGGTGTGCATTGGGGGTGATTTTAATGTAGTCAGGTTTCCTTCTGAGTGGTCGAGTGGTGGGAGACTAACAGGGATTATGGAGGATTTCTCTAATTTTATTAGTGAAAATACATTGGTGGATTTGCCTATGATGGGGGAGAGTTTACTTGATCATCCAATCGAGATCTACCTGTTGAATCTCAAATAGATCGATTTTTTATTAGTGGTGAGTGGGTGGTTAAGTACGCAGATGTCACTCAGAAGAGATTGGGGAGAGTGTACTCATACCATTTCCCTATTTCATTATCTGGGATTACAAGCGGAAGTGGAAGAAGACCCTTTAGGTTTGAAAAGATGTGGCTTAAAGTTAAGGGTTTCGGGGAGCGAGTTCGGACTTGGTGAGCCTCTTATGACTTCAGGGGGTCTCCTAATTATGTTTTACATCAAAAGTTGAAGGCCTTGAAGTGGGATTTAAAGAAGTGGAATGAGGAGGTGGTAGGAGACACTGACTGTCGCAAGAATCAGTGTCTGTCAGACATAGAGGAGTTGGATAGGCAGAAGGAGAGTCGAAAGTTGGACGGGAAGGAAATGGAGAGGCATGGGAGGTTAAGAGGAGAGTTGGAGAGATTGGTGGAGATNTCGGACTTGGTGAGCCTCTTATGACTTCAGGGGGTCTCCTAATTATGTTTTACATCAAAAGTTGAAGGCCTTGAAGTGGGATTTAAAGAAGTGGAATGAGGAGGTGGTAGGAGACACTGACTGTCGCAAGAATCAGTGTCTGTCAGACATAGAGGAGTTGGATAGGCAGAAGGAGAGTCGAAAGTTGGACGGGAAGGAAATGGAGAGGCATGGGAGGTTAAGAGGAGAGTTGGAGAGATTGGTGGAGATGGAGGAGATTGCTTGGAGACAGAAATCTAGGGTCATGTGGCCGAAGGAGGGCGACAAATGCACAAGGTTCTTTCATCGGGTCGCTAATTCCAATCGGCGCAATGATTCTATTACATTGTTGGAGGTAGATGGGGTTACATATGAGGATCCACAAGATATTGCGAAATGAAGCAGGTGAGATTCTATCAGAATCTCTATCGGGAGCAGTTTGAGTGGAGGCCTGAGTTGGAGGGGCTGAACTTCACCATCACCAAGGAAGATGAGAGTTGGGTTGAGAGACCATTCGAGGAGGATGAAGTTAGGGATGTGGTGTTTAATATGAAAGATGATAAGGCCCCTGGACCGGACGGCTTCTCATTCTCATTCTATAAGGCTTGTTGGGAAGTGGTGCAATCGGACATTATGGATACAATCACTTATTTTTTCGAACGTGGCCGATTTATGAGAAGTCTTAATTCCACATTTATTGTGCTAATTCCTAAGAAATCGAGAGTGACTGATATTAAGGACTATCGTCCTATTAGCCTAGTCAATAGGGTCTATAAGATTATAGCTAAAATCTTGACGAATGGATTAAAAAAGTGGTGTCTAAGTTCCAGAATGCTTTTGTGAAGGGACATCAGATTTTGGATTCAGTTCTTATAGCGAACTAATGCATTAACTCAAGAACACGTTAGGGGGTTACAGGGATGTTGTGTAAGCTTGATATTCAAAAGGCGTATGATCACGTCAACTGGGGATTTCTTATGTACATGCTTTGGCGATGCAGCTTCAGGGATAGGTGGTGTAAGTGGATTCAGTTCTGTATCTCTACGATCTCGATCTCAGTTTTGGTTAATGGCAACCCTAAAGGTTACTTCCAAAGTAGTAGAGGTTTTGAGGCAAGGTGATCCGTTGNGGTATTGGGGAAAGTGGTGTCTAAATTCCAGAGAATGCTTTTGTGAAGGGACGCCAGATTTTTGGATTCCGTTCTTGTAGCGAACGAATGCGTTGACTCAAGAACACGTCAGGGGGTTCCAGGGTTGTGTAAATTTGATATTCAAAAGGCGTACGATCACGTCAATTAGGGATTCCTTATGTACATGCTCAGGCGATGCGGATTTGGGGATAGGTTGTGTAAGTGGATTCAGTTCTGTATCTCTACGGTTTCGTTCTCAGTTCTAGTTAATGGCAACCTTGAAGGTTACTTACAGAGTAGTAGAGGTTTGAGGCAAGGTGATCCGTTGTCCCACTTGTTGTTTGTTATTGTGATGGAGGCTTTTAGTACGATGATTGAAAAGGCTGTGACACAGGGTTTGTTAAGAGGCTTTGCGGTTGGTCATCTACAGGTCTCCCATTTGTTATTTGCATATGAAACTCTAGTTTTTTGGTGATGCAGACGATATGCAAATTAGGAATTTACGTAGCTTGCTTCTGCGTCTTGAAGCGGTCTCTGGACTGAAGATAAATCCAGGGAAATCTAAGGCTATTCCAGCGGGGGAGGTTGCTAATGTGGAGGAATTGACGGCCATATTGGAATATAGAGATAAGGTTAGTGGGTAGAAGCGTATCTATCTTTAAAAAGGAGGTCGTCTTACTCTCATCAAATCCACTCTCTCTAATCTCCCAACCTATTTTCTTTCATTGCTTCCTATTCCCGTTGCAGTGACAAGTAGATTAGAGAGGATTCAGAGGGATTTTCTTTGGGCAGGGTTAGGGGAAGAGATGAAATTTCATTTNGCTAATGTGGAGGAATTGGCGGCAATACTGGAATGTAGTGTTGCACAATTGCCCATGTCTTACCTTGGGCTTCCTTTAGGAGCGAAGTTTAAAAGTAAACAAATTTAGAATGGTATTATTGAAAGGGTGGAGAGGAGGTTAATGGGGGTGGAAGCGTATTTATCTTTCAAAAGGAGGCCGTCTTACTATAATCAAATCCACTCTCTCTAATCTCCCAACCTATTTTCTTTCATTGCTTCCTATTCCCGTTGCAGTGACAAGTAGATTAGAGAGGATTCAGAGGGATTTTCTTTGGGCAGGGTTAGGGGAAGAGATGAAATTTCATTTGGTTAAATGGGGACACGTTTGTTCCCCTGTTAGGGTGGAGGGTCTTGAATTGAGGAGCCTTGCACTATTTAACAATGCTTTGTTGGGCAAGTGGCTGTGGCGTTTTGAAATGGAGAGGGACAGCTTCTGGAGAGAAATCATAGGGGTGAAGTATGGTGTTATGGAGGGGGGTGGTGCTCGGGTGAAGGTTGTTGTTTTTATGGGGTGAGCCTATGGAAGTATATCAGGAAAGGATTGAGAGAATTTCAGAATAGATTGGCTTTTGTGGTGGGAAATGGTACGAATGTTAGATTCTAGGATGATTGTTGGTGTGGAGATCAATCGTTAAAAGTGCAGTTTCCTTCTTTGCATCGAATTGCTTTGGAGCCCTCAGCTATGGTGAGTGATGCTATGGCTATATTTAATGGGAGTCCTAGCTGGAACATCGCTTTCGGAAAGGGCTTACATGATTGGGAATTGGATGATTATGCATTGTTTTTGGCCTCTCTGTATGATGTGCACATTCAGGTAGGTGAGGACAACTATAACAGGTGGAGGGTGGCACGAAATGGTTTGTTCTCTGTTCGTATTTATTTTAGATCCTTATTGGAACCTGTGGAGAGTTCATTCCCCTGGAAAAGGGTATGGCAAAGTAAATTACCTCCAAATGAAGCTTTTTTATTGTGGACGGCTGTGAGGGGACAGATGTTAATGGCGGATAATTTTCGAAGAAAGGGTTGTTATATTACGGAATGGTGCTATATGTGTAAGAGGGATGGAGAGACAATCGATCACCTGTTCCATTGTGACGGTGTTCAGTGGATATGGAATGATATTCTGGCTTTGCAACATATAAGTTGGGTGTTGCCAAGGCGTATAGAGAATGTGGTGTGGGCATGGAAGAGAAAGTTTCAAGATAAGAAGAGCAAGCTTGTTTGGGATATCATTCCAGGATGCATCATTTGGTGTGTGTGTGTGTGGGGAGATAAGAAACGACCGTTACTTTGAAGATCAAACACAAACGACAGAGCAGTTTAGAGAATTGTTTTACTTGACGTTGTATAGTTGATTTAATGCTGCAACTACTAGTCCGATTGAAGGGTTGCCTAATTTTTTATTGTTTCTATCTTCTTTAAACTGATAATGCACTCCTTGTGTATTATCCTTTGATTTTAATTTATAAAATTACTTAATTATCTATCAAAAAAAAAAAAAATGAGCTTACATACTGAACATCAATCAAATACAGCATCAGAAGCATTAAAATGTGAAATAACAGGAATCTTACATTTCAATTCTAATCACGTGAACAATTGGTTTAATTTTAATTAAAAAATATCTTACCAATATGCTTTCTATTTAAAATCTTAAGTCTCTAAACACTTCCTTGTTCTAAATCTTGAGCTCCTTTTTTTTTTTTTTTTT
>CAIGRL010126757.1:0-10111 GCA_903798325.1 Fraxinus xanthoxyloides | reverse complement strand
AGGAAACACAAAACGACAAATTTGTCGTTTTGGGTGTTTTCAGTTATAATGAAGCCAAAATTTTCAAAACTTGTTTTGGGTGTTTTCAAAACAATTTTTCAAAATGACAAAAAGAACATATTTTCAACAATCTCAAAATGGACACTCAAAACACAAAATACAAAATGAATTCAAAATTCAAAACACAAAACTAAAAGACAAAGAGAACAACACCTTTATAAATTTTAACTCGTTTTCAGAAACGCGTTTTCGAAAATAGGAAAGAGAACGCATTTTCACTGTTTTGGAAAATCGAAAACAGAAAACGACTTGAAAACATCAAAGAGAACAGGGCCTAAGCATTTCCCCGCCATCATCGGCCCAGATAAATCCCTCTCATGTGCTCACCCAAAGTATTTCATAGCTGTAACTTTCATCATTACTCCAATGACACTAATAACATAAAATCGACAAAACTATAGGAAAATGTTACCATGCTCTTTGACCACTAAGCTTACTTGTCACGCTTATAAACTTGGGTAAGCTTGGGTACCATTCTCCACGGTCGCAAAAGTACCAACAATCGAGAAAATGCAAAAATAGACCAGGATCACAACCAACAAGACAACTGGCAAAAGAAAACATGTAGTATCCAAAGTTTTTCAATCAGGAAACAGAATCAACATAGCCGTGCATGCAATAGATCATAACATGATATCAAATTCAACGTTTTGCTTCTTTCCTATCCATGATTTTTGTTAAGAATTTAATACTTGTACTCAAAAACTCCACAAAAATGCATTATTTTCTAATAAAAAACGGAAACTAAAATTAAATACAGGAAATGACACAGCATAAGAAACTTGCTGCAAAGAGAATTTTCTGTATTCAGTTTCCAAACATGAAAACCAATATATCTAGAAACTCATTTCTTCTTGCCAGCCTTAGCAGCATCTCCAGCTTTAGTCTGTACAAGTCCATTATTGAAATTAGTTGCAAAACAAAAGAAAATGACATGAATATAATACAATAATTTACTAGTGAGCATATTTTGAGAGAGCCAAGTGTGAGAATCAGTGTGCACAGGTTTGTTGGGATGTCCCCCTTGAGGTATTTTATAATAAGGGTCTGTCTGAGTCCCATTTCTTGGTGTGGAATGCATTTTGGAATAATAATTGATGGAGAGTGAGTGGTTTAAATAAGGAAAAATTTTGAATTTACGTGTAATATTTTTTTATTGAAGTACGTGTGGTTGAAAAGAAAAAAGAGAAAAATGAATTTTAAAAAAAGTAAAGATCAAACAAGGGCTAAATATTCCTTCTCCTTCCTTTCTTTCCAGGAAAAGGAGGAGGATTTTTCGGGAAAAAAAAGAGGATTTCAACAAAATCGATGAAACGGAAGAAATCCAAGTTCTTTTTTTCTTTTTTGGGCGGTGGGAGCAGTCAGGAAAGGGGCTATGGCAATCACATACTAAGGAGATTGATTAAGTTGGAGGTAAGGTCCTATCAATAATCATTTTAATCTATACCTATTATCGCAGAAACTTTTTGGATATTATATCTAGAAACTCAGTTGTAAAAAATAGAAATTATTACCTTCTTCACACCACGTATCTTCTTTGCTCTGTTCTTTCTCTCCTTCAGTTGCTTCCTGGACTTCTCAACCTTGGTATCAAGACCATTCTGCATAAAAAAAATAACAAAAGTCCAAAAAGAAATATAAAAATCTCTAAAAAAGGCATGAGAATTAAAAGCAACAAACCTATCAACTAATAAAACAACCATTCAAGCAAAATGACTGGATTGAAAGACGCTAAGCATGCACAATTAGCCTCCAATGTAAAATCAAAGGCAACAAAGAAATGGTTTCATATTAATAAAGAGGTCCTTTTTACAAGTTCAATGGAAATTCTCCCGGAAATAAGAGGCCGATTGATGGTCACATAAAACTCCTAACTACTTACCAACTTTATTTAGATGTTCAGTTCAAGGGCAGAGTGTGCAGGAAAAAAGTGATAACTATATAAATAATGAAGGAATGATGCATGTAAAACACACTTATTGGTGAAGTACAAGAAGCCTATGCATTTAATATGCTTCAGCCTTCAAGTGTCCGGGTAAAGTAAAAATAAAAAACTAATCGAGTCTACTCCTCAGAAAAGTGTCAAACCTAGTACGACTAACAATTGAATATTCACCTTCCCGAAAGATGTTGGACCGATCACTAATGAATTTATCACTTGATTAAATGTCCATTTACCAGTATAATATAAATAACACCAAAAGTCCAATGAGTTACAGGAGTTACCCTGATGAGCCTGTATTTTGGCTCGTATTTCTTTGCATTCTCAACAGAATCATAGATCAAGCCAAAACCAGTGGATTTGCCTCCACCAAAGTGGGTCCTGAACTTGAAAACAAATATGGCATTTGGATCTTTCACTTCATACATCCTTGCCAATTTCTCCTTCAACTCAGCCTACGATGATAGCCAAAGTAGTTAAAACTAGAAGCGACCACAAATCTGTACCCAAACCCAAATTGCCAACATAAACTCGAGTTAAAAATCAAACTTAAAACAAAGAATCGAGCAGCAAACTCGCTTTTGGAAATCATGAATATAAGGTGACTAATAATTATCAACCAAGAACACCAACAGATCTATTTATTCATTTTCCTTCAACATTTTCATAAGTATGCTTCGGCTTGTAGAAGCTTGTATAACTTTCATAAACCATAGACTTTACATATAACCTTAAAAATCGTCAACAAAGAACATCACCAAATACATTTATTTATTAACTTCCTTCAATACTTCCATAACTATGTAATGGCCTATAGAAACTAGTTTTACTTTTACAACCTACTGATTTTACAGTTAACTTTTTCAGAATTAGACATAGACCCAGACAAGTACAAAATATAAGGACTTCTCGATTCTCAGACAAATATACTTCACTCCATATCTTAATTAATAAAACAACCATAGTAGTAGTAGTAATAATAATAATAATAATGCGAATATGTTGAGAAATCAAACCTTAGAAACATTAGGACGTCCTGGATGTAACACATCAATGATCTTCAAAACAAAATCACGAAAAAATAAGTATGAAGATATCAAATTGCACAAATAATTAGAAATAAAACAATAAAATTTAAAAAGTTAATGAAGACTTACAAATTGTTTCCTGGAGAGGAGACGATTTGTCATAAACTTCCTTGTTCGGATAGTCACAGCCTTGTCCGCCATACTCTATTAAACATAAACAAAAACCACAGTTTATTCAAAGTCTACAATCTACACACACATACAGTGACGTTGTATATATTATGAGCCGTTTCGTACCAATTAAAATTGAAAATGTAGTTGTTATTTGGTCTTAATCGTCTAATAAAAGTCAAGAATGACGACTAATTTTTCGATTTTAATCTCTTCCAAACGAGCTCTATATATAAAAGAAGAGTAAGTAAAAGACGTTACGGTGTTCTTGCCGGTAACTTGTGCCGCCGATGCCGCTTCGTCGATTGGCAGCGAGTCGTTCGAGCGCGGGTTTAGATTTATTTTACCAGTAATAAATGAGAAAATCTTAAAATATAGGGTTTAGACATGTAGAACAGTAGAATGGCTCCCTCGTGGGCTATATGGGCCAAGATACGAAACAGAAGGCCCATGAATTGAACCAATTTGTTTTGTTTGTTACCGGTCCATTTCCCTCCTTCAGGACCCATTTTCCCTTCAAATATTTCTAGCTCCTCTTCACGACCTTCTCACTCGTTCCAGCTTTTCATTCCAAAACTAATTCCTTGATTTCTTAACAGTAGAAATCCGTAATTCTAATGGGTGGACTTTCCTCCGCAGTAGAAATCCCCGAAGACCGTCGCCGCTTTAGCCTCCGAGAAAATGGCCGCTACTCTACTGAACCCCATAATTACCACCGTCTCAGCCCTAGCCGAGGCCGCAGCATAAGCCGGAGCCGGAGCCAGAGTTCAAGCTACAGTCGAAGTCCGCCAACCAGGTACCATCGCTCTTCTCCTGATTATTCGTCGTACTCTAGACGTAGCCTAAGGCCCGATGAAACCCTCAAATCCGATGGAAGAAATAGAGACACGTATGATGATAGAAAGACCCTCAAATATAATGAAAGAAATAGAAACAGGTATGATGATAGAAAGAAACAGTTCCTTGATCGCGATTATAGAAACGGACGACATGGAGAGTCTGAATCGGATGAAGAATTGAAAAGTTTGGGATTCGAAGAGTACAGGAGGCTTAAGCGCCAAAAATTGAGAAAATTGCTTAGGAACTGTATTTGGAATAGTACTCCCAGCCCTCCTAGGGATCCAGAACAATCATCGGATTTGGAACCTGAGGATGAAATTACCAGGAAAGTTGAAGAAGATAAAGAGAACAGAGAGGATAATAAATTAAAGTCTGGTTCAAAAAGAGTGAGCAAAAATTCGTCTGAGAGTGAATCTGAGTCGGAGCCTGACGATTTTGAATCTAGATCAGATGACTCGCTGTCAAGGAAGAAGACGAAGAGTAAAAAGTCGAGTTCAAGGCGCAGGAGGAGATCAAAATCTGTATCTGACAGTGAGAGTGAGTCGGAGGAGTCCAGCAATGATGAGGACCCAGAAGAAGAAACTAGGAAAAGGCGTAGGAGAAAATCAAAGAAAAAGAGCAGTAGGAGAAGGAAGAGGTCTGGGAGCACTAGGAGGAGGAAGAGCAATAATAGAAGAAGGAGCTATTCAAGTGAAAGCGAGACTGATGAGAGTGAAACTGAGGATTCCGATGCTAGTGATCATGATAAGTCGAAGAAGCGGAAGCACGCCACATCTTTGAAGTCTCAAAGCAGCAAGAAGAAAGAATCTGACAACGAGAGTTCCAATGCTGATGAAAGTAGCTCTGATTCTGAAGTTGATGGAAAGAATGCTAAGCAGAAGGTAGACGAGGCTAAAGTAGGTGAGGAAAACAATGCAGAGTTGCTTAAGTTTAAGGAAATGATAGAGTCTAGGAAGAAATTGACTCTGGATGATGAACCGCTGGTTGGGCCATTGCCTTTGCCAAGGGCAGAAGGGCACATTAGTTATGGTGGTGCACTTAGGCCCGGTGAAGGTGATGCCATTGCACAGTATGTGCAGCAAGGTAAGCGTATTCCTCGCAGAGGTGAAGTGGGACTTTCAGCTGATGAGATTCAGAAGTTTGAAACTCTTGGGTATGTGATGAGTGGTAGTAGGCATCAGAGAATGAATGCCATCCGTATCAGAAAAGAAAACCAAGTTTACAGCGCCGAGGACAAACGTGCACTGGCAATGTTTAACTATGAGGAGAAGTCCAAGCGTGAGCAGAAGGTTATGGCTGATTTGCAGCGTCTCGTGCAGCGCCATATTGGGCAGGATTCTGGTCCTTCTCATGATCCTTTTGCTGGGAGGGCTGGCGAGGGTGATGATGCTTGATTCTATGTCATAATCGTGGTTACATCACTATTTTGTTTGTCAATGTCTTCTCTATTATTTGGATTATGTAAGGAAATAATCACCTGGTGCTGAGAATGTAGAAGAACAAATCCTTTTCAGAAATTAATTTTTAAGTCTTTTGGTACTTATGGTTTATCTGATTTTTAGTAATTCAGTTCAAGTGACGTGGATTGTCACTGATGGTATCATCTGCTAACCAAGTACTATAGTTTTGGAAATAGTTTCATAGGTTGAACTTGTAGATCCTTTCTGAAAAAGGCAGCAAAAATAATTTGATCCTTTCTGAACTCAAGAATTAGATGCCTGTTTTAATACATGCCAAATAAATAGTTATTGAACATTTGCCCAAACATGGTTATTAGGGTCTTAAAGATATGGATGTTTGGTTGGTTTGCTGATATCAAGTTTCGAATGTAATGATTTCTTGAGGGAGTTTACTAGTTCTAAGTTTTTAACTCCAACTTAAGGTTAATCACATAAAATAAGTGGGTGACTGATGAAATATTGAGGGGAATTTCAGTTGCAGACCATTTTTCTTAAAATACTGAATTACAATATTTTCTAAAATAGACATGAAAAATGTATTCAGGTCTTATATTAATTCCTCCGACTTCAGTTGTAAATCCTTCATTTTCTATCCAATTGGCATGATTTTTTAGGTTTTCGATCTTTCAGTGCCTGACTAGAGTTGTCCCCGTTCATCGACATTTGATCCACCATTTAGCCTACAACTTATTGTTCATTAATATGCTTGAAAGAAATTTCAGAGAGCTTTCGTATTATTTCTTAATTTATTCCATTATTGAGCTCTTTGGCTACTGGTAGATTTTTCAAAGCATTCCTCAAGTTCTGAAGTTGCATGATATTTTATGACTTTTGGCTCAGTTTGAACAAAGTCATCAACATGGTAAGGAAAGTGATTTCTAATTTTTCGTCGGGGAGGATATTTCTAAACATGTGAATGTTAAGGATTAATGTTTGATGAAAGACAGTATATTTTAGACAAGGACAGTGACAATATTGTAATATTGGATGGTTGTACTAAATGCCGTTAGTATAGTGTTCTTGTTATCTTTATTTTTTCATGCTATAGTAATTCGTTTGTCATGAACATTTTGTTGTTTGATGGTCGTGAATGATGTAATTCATGTCCACATCACCTTGTATTCTCATTCGTTGTGTTTGCACAAATTGATGTGCTAAGTTGGAAGTTGTGTTGCGCAATTGTAGTGGGGTTTTGAATGAAGCGAGCCAATTGTAAGCAGCCTGTTCAGAGCCCATATGTCCACCGATCTCTTTCTTTCTCTGCTGTCCTGCCTCGGCAAGGCTCGAAAGACCTACCTTTCTTCTCTTAGATTTGGAAATAATGGAATCTGTTCCTGAATCTGACTCCTCCATGCTCGAAGTTGCTCATTAGATTCTCAATCCTCTTCTCCCTAGGTTTAGGGGGATGAAAAGAGACATAAATCAGGAAGTAATGCTGGATTTACCTGAGAGAACTTCCAGCTAGGTACTATCCTTTCTAGGTAGCACAATCTGCCTACGCATATTTCCGAACATTTAAATCTAACAATACATTCTTTTGAGTAGTATTTGTTTGGCAATGGACGTGCAATTAGCAAATGCATTATGTACGGAAGTTGAAAGCATAGCTACGGCCTTGAAATTGTTCTCAAGCTAACAATTATCTCTTTGTAATGAGCTAGCCTTGTGCTTGTTGGTAATTATAATAAATGTCACGTGATTTCTTAATTAGTGAAGCTGCGGAAGGAAGGCTTGCTTGGTCATGAGAAGATCAAGAGTTATATGTGTGTCTATTTACTCATTTCAAGCAGTGAGGCAAGTACTCACGAATTCCTTTCCATTTACATTATTGTTAACATTACATGTAGAAGGCTTTAAGCTTCATGGGTTAGTGGATCTATCTTTGCTTTGCAATACTGGAAGCTGTGATGCTTGCTTGCTATGCAGTTCCATATGCAGCCAGTCACAGGTAGAACAAATTCATCTTTAAATATGATAATATATATTTAACTTGGCAAGTTATATGTCGATAAAATTTCATGTCATTTTTCACCCAAAATTCTTATAATTAAACCAACTCATTCCACTTTCGAAATTAACTATCTACTATGCAATAAATGAATCAACTAACCAACTTTTAGGAATTTTGTTTCCTTGAAAGTTTTAGGAAAATGAAAATGATAATGGAGACAACAAGAAAAATAAAAGGAAGAAAATATTGGAGTTACATGTGCTCTTTATAACTGTACATTACAAAAGAGCAGAAATGTAGTTGGGTTCTTATTGCATTTTTGATGTAAGAGGCCAGGGCGAGTCTGGATTCACCTTCTCTTTTCTAAGTTTCAATTCTTTCCTTTCTAGTTTTAGAGGTTGAGCTTAAAAACACTTGAAGCATTCTAGACTATGAAAAGAGAACAGCCCAAAAAGTAGAAGTTGGTAGAAGCGTCAAGAGGCTTAAGGCTCGAGGTGTAAGATCTGAGACTAATAATGAAAGCCTCATATAAGGTGCGTATGTAAACAATGGTTACTGGAAATTTGATATGTTACTGGCTTCTGTTCATTGGGAAATTGGATTAACACCTGTCAAAGATGAGATAGCAACTCGACTTAAGAGATTGTTTGGTAGAGAGTGAAAAATATTTTTTTTGGAGAATGTGAGGTTATAAAGCATGGAGATGTTATGGATCCTATAGAATGTGTGGTTATAAAGTAGGGAGCTGTTATAGATCCTATGGAATGTGGGTTACAAAATAATTTTGGAGAAAAATGATTTTAAGGAAAAAAATAGCTCTCCCAAACAAACTTTTATTTGTTATGAGTTTTTCACATGAACTATAGTTTTCTTGTCATGTTTGTGGAACTCATATGTGTAATTATCATCAATTTTTATTATTTGTCTATATATTGAAAATGATAGGAATCATGACCCGCTTTCCCTGTAATTTAAAGATTTGTTTTTGAAAATTTCCTGAAATTACAATATGTTCTCATTTTTCTTTTGTTCCTAGCATGTTTGTGCTGCTCTGGCACATGCTCGAACAGTTGGATCATCCTGGAAAACTTTATTGTAGGGGCATTTGATATCTAATTCGAGGACTTGGGAATTACTACTAAAACTCGATTATTGAGGCCAGGAGCGTAAATTTTATGTGGAAAGGGATGTTTAAAACATCAAAAAAATCCATTTTGCTTCCAACATGGAATCATATGTCAAAGAGTTGATCCGCTTCAGGTATGTGAACTTTTTGTATCAGGTTCCGACTTTACAGCATTCTACCGAAGGACAAACTAATCATCGAGAATCCAGTACTCGTTTCTGTATGATTAATTTTCCTAATTACTTAACTATGTATCCTTTTCCCTTTTATTGTAAATCTATTATTTCCTAGATTGCTCTTACAATGTTATCTAGCTAATTGTTGGGGGTGTTAAAAACATTTTCTTTAGGTGGCTTGGAATTAAGCTTATTATCTGGTATTGGCGTAGGTCGATCTGCACTTCTTCTACAAGTGACCTAGAAGATATCTATTGTGAGACAGATTGAAAACAAGGTCATTTGCACTTGAGAGGTACATGTTATGTCTGTATCACATAATCATAATGTACTTCCCTAAACGAGAAAACCATTTTTTTCTTGTCCAATTTTTTATTTTTTTTTGGAGTTGATGAACTGGTTTGCTGATATTCTTAGTTTCTTCTGTTAGAATTGTTCACACTGACACTATCCTTGCCTCGTGTCTTGTTATGCTACTACATTTCTGTTTTTCATTTTGGCTACATCTTTTTCAGCACCTCTTCATTTAGTCTTCATAATTTAGAAGGCTTCTGAGGTCCCAGGCTAACCGGGTATGTTGCCATGTAAAAGCAAGGTTGATTTCTATCATAGCAATTCTCAACATGCCTCAAGAGTTATTTAGATTGGAAAATAATCCAAAAATAGGTTGGAAAAAGTAGCTAGGAATATCTAAATTATTTAGATATATGTACATGTCGATTAAGGAACCATGGCTCATATGTCGACTACATATTTGATTTTGAAAGAGTTGAAAGCACATCTTGTGTTCTATACATCTGTCATTGACTCCGTTTTCCCTCTTATCTACGTAAAGACAGGTTTGTCGAACAAATGTAGACTTCAAGACAACCGATTTCAACCAATCTTTATTCTTTTCCTTTTTGCAGGGGGCAGGGGGAATGTGATTCGATCATGAAAAATTAATGTTGATGATGATGCTCCAGGTAAAGATGATAATTTGTTGATATTATTATGTTGATGATAATGGCAGCAAAATTCATCGATACGAGTATTTGTGCTGCAAAATTTGAGATACAGGCCAACTTTTCTTAGATTTAGGGGCCCAGATAAAGAAGTGTCATCGAGTGATGTTGCGTGATAATATGTTATATTTCATCCTTAAAACTTTTCACCAAATCTTATGTTTAATTGATCATTTGCATCGAGTTGCTTGTATAGAAATATTTCAGTGTCCGTTTGATTGCAAGTGTAGAAAATGAGTGGAAAGAAAATGTTTTACATGAAAAAGATTTTCTTAGAAATTGTTTTACTGGGAATTGTAATTAAATGTGTGTGATAAATATAATTTGCTACCCGGAAAATTTTTAAAATTTTG
>CAIGRL010126724.1:0-11113 GCA_903798325.1 Fraxinus xanthoxyloides | reverse complement strand
ATCTTTTCTATTCATTTTAAAATATATTTCTTAAGTTCTAAAGATTTTCTTCAATTTCGTTACTAGGTTCTGGTACGAATTTTTTGAGAAAAATACGAAAAATAATTAAAATTTAGGAATAAGGGGATATTGGACAATGCACATATAAAAAGACAAAATCCTGTCAGAAGTAATGTAATGAATAATGCACAAACAGCTTACTCCTTAAAAAATATCTCTGTCAAAATTTTAGTTCCCTATAATGTAGCCTTAGCTGCGTCCCTGTTTATAGATGCTAAAATTATTACCCTTGACCTGTGATTAGTACAGATGGCTAAAACACCCTCTGCAAACACTTTTAGTACTTATCTTGTGGCCTATTCTCAAGAGTGGAAAAGACGTAGTTTTTAGGCACCTCTCAACTTATCCAGAAAATAATTTAAGGAATTTTCTATGATTTTTCTTTTCCTTGAAAGTTTTATATAAAAAAAAAAAAATCAACGAATATTATACTTATGTATCAACACATTTCTTCATTTCTGGTTTAGTTTCAAAAATCGATTTTTTTCTCTAAAATTATAGATAAAAAAATCTTGAGGAATACATAAAAATAAAGAGTAGAAGTACAACATTCTTTAGATTATATTTAAGTTTTAATTTTTTCCATGAAAAATTAACAATTTCCCTCTTTTTTTTGTTGCATTCCCTCTTCTCTATTTTATTATGTTCTCTCTCTATATTGAAAGAGGTGTATGGTAAATTGTGAAGTAATAAGTAGAAGCTCTAGAATTTTTATATAGAAAGTGGATTTTGCTCTACATTTGAAGATCCAAATTTACTCTTTATTTTAAATTTGAGTAATGTTATTTATATTCTACACTAGATACGATCACTATATGATATGATATTAAATCCACGTTTGACAACTATTAAAATAAAACTAATTTTTTTAAACTTATTTTCAACCATATATTTTTATAAAAAATATTTTCTTACTTTTTAATAATTCATTTTCAAAAAATCACTATTCCAAAGCCTTTTTTTTTTCCCAAAAAAACATTTAATAAAAGATTAATAGAGCGAGTTTTATATTAACATATTTGATTGATCTTATCATTTCATAATAAATCACATTTTATATAGATTAATGAACATTTCTGATGAACATAGTTAATATTATTATTTTTATTCAAAAATAAAGAGTCTGATGGAGTCTGTTGGGAAATCACCAAATCCAGTGATAGCAAATGCCCTCACCAAACTTTGAGAAGATAATCAATCACCTTAACTGGAATTTGGAAAGAAAAAAGTATTTGTTATCTCCTATATTTGTCATGTGACTTTGCTTAGAAATTTGATGAACTCAACATGGAAAAAATAAGCCAATTGACAACAAAAACATAATTGCATTAGTGAAAAATCTTATTTTCCATTATTAACATAAGAACATCACCATGAGCTAAAAAAGAGTGAAAAGACTCGAGAAAAAATGTAGCGTCTGCACCAAACCATTCACTAGCAAATATGTATACTTTGACAATTATTTAGGATCAATATTCCACATTTCATAATTAAATAACATTATTAATCTCCTAGTGGCCTAGTGTCCAATATGTTTTGTTTTCCACCCCCATTAGAAGCAATTGTGGAAGATCGTGTTGTCTTGCAAAATAATATAATAGTCATATTATTTATGTATAGAAGCCTTCCATTTGTATGTTAGTGCTCGTGTGTGTGTGTGTGTATAAAAAAATGCATGAAATGCATGCTGATATAAATGTTTCGTCAGCAACATTTTAAGAAACAAGTCATCCTTTTTGTTAATCAATAAATGGATGTAGACCTAATTATAACAAAAGGTTTAACAACCAATTGAAACTTGTTTTATCGTCATTATTTCTAAAATATATTTTTTTCTTTGCTTTTTTCAATCACGTGTTGTAAATTAGAATACTCTGACACCATTTTATTGAGAAACACAAAAGAAATTGGATTAACTTAATACTAAATCGTTGGGAAAAAATAATAGATTATATGTACAATATGAAGTAAAGACCTAAAACTCACAAGAAGATTATAATTTGTAGAGTAAATGAAATATCACTAAAATATAGAGAAAGAATACAAAGATTTGTTTTCACAATTTGTCTAGCTAATAATGGTGATAAACAAACATTCAATAAGGTTAAACCAACCTATAATAAGATTAATGACTCATAATGAGGTAAAACCAACATAACTAAATTGTAGAGAATGGTCAAATATATATAGGGAGTAATCCAAACATTAGAAGTAGAGTTGTAGATGAATAGAATGTTCAAAAGTTTCCTTATTTTGATTTCTTCAAATCCAACACAAATTTCAACTCTCAATAAGGCTTTCAAATAAAATTTCAACTAGAATTTATCAAATAGATATCGAATAAGATTCCAAATAGAATTCATTTTAACGTGCACTTTAATTAGAATTTTCAATTATCTTCAACAAAAAATTTGGGTCACACCAAAATTCTCACAAGCTCTACATTAACATGAATTTTCACTACAATAAACAAATTCAAAGATTCTCTATCTAGATACAAATTTCACTGCAAAGAATCAACTTCAGCTTTTCAACAAAAATACAAACGAAATTCTCCATCAAAATTTTCAATTAAAAATATTCTCCACCTTTGCCACTCCAACTAGGGGCAAAAGTGATGTAATAATCACCAAACAAGGCTGAAAAGAGCCATGTAACAGAATTACAATTAAATGTATCAAAATAAGGGTTTCACTAGGATCAACACCATCAATCACATTCAAACCATCAACTAAATTGACAGAATTGTACCTATGTGCAGTCTTATGGGCAAAAATGGGTATGTCACTAGCAAATAAATACAATGACACTATCGATAATGGTGACGAGAAGGATTTACCCGTAACTTCTAAATTCTACTAAGACGTATTGTTCAAAGAATACCCCAAATCAGATTCCAACAGTACATAATCAAACTCCAAATCCACCTGAGCCCTTAAATTATGTTGATCAGTCAAAGATTCTATATAACACTACAAGACATCTAACAAAAAAGAGCTCCTTTAGGAACCTTCGGGACTCTACCTTTATTGACCTATGGTTGACTTCGTGTTTTGATTACAACAAACAAATTGATTTTATTTTAGAAAAAAACCATTTGTATAGAAAAATGGCCAGGATTCCACCAGAAAAGAAACAAATGTGGGTCCCACCGTGTATTTAAAATGGAAAAAAATTTGCAAGCCCCACCCTAATGTGAGTGGTCTGTGGCATTTCTGGTATTTCCATTTCTGTATGTGCAGCAAGCCTCTTATTTCTAACAGTTGAATGTGAATCTTCATAGCTATTGTTGCAAAGTTAATCAGTTGAGGGACAAAAAGTTCACTACCAAAAGACTCATATTGGACGATCAATAAAAATCGAAATAAAAGCCGAACACTCACAACAAATCACTTGAGACAAAGAATTTTAATAGTCAAACATCAAAAATATTTTGAATTCATGTGTACATGTGCAATATATTAGTCCTTAGCAATGAATCATTAAAATTCCAATAAATAATTTTTTATGCATGAGAAAATTATTTCATAAAAACACTTGTATGAGAATTATTTTTCAAAAGGTAAGTATTTCAACTTGATATTTAAACTATTTACAATGTCACTTACTTTGAAAAATAAAGTAAAAGTGTCTTTTAAAAGCCTAAATTTTTCAAAACAATCAATAAAGAAAAGTTGGAAAAAAACTGTCCAAACGGACGTCCGATTCGTTTAACAGTCACCTTTTTAACCGTTCTGATTTCGACGCAAAACGACTAGTTTGGTTGCCCGATTTAGGATGCAGACTTCCGGATTGGTGTCCAGTTAGTCACAATTTTTATTTTTTATGTTTTAATTGCTATAAATACCATTTCACTTGCATTCATTATAACACTTTTGAGAGCATTTAAGTGAAATATTCTTGAGCTAAATTACATTGATCTTACATTTTATTTATCTCTATCAAATCATCCACTTTGAAAAACTTTTGATTAAATCAACATTTGAAAAATATCTTTCTCATCAAAGTTTTTCTCACTTAACAATTGATCTTCATTCAGTGCTATTCATTAAAGTATTAGCTTATTTATCTCTTTGTATTTAACTTTAATTATATCATTTATTAAAAGCGAAATCTCAAATTGTAAAATTATTTCTCTTTCAATTTGTGGGTTATATTGAGGTCCTGAAAGCTCAATATCGTATAAGGATCGGTGCTCCTTATTTATAAGTCACCGGAAGCATTGTGAAGGTTTTGATTGCACCATAAGTCAATCAAATATAGTGAAAAGATCTTACTCGTGACAGAAAGTTTGGTAATGGAAGACGTAGATCATTATTTTGGATCGAATCTCCACAATTACATCGTTTGCACATTTTCTTCTCTTTTACTTATTGGTTTCATATTTTTGCATTTTTGTTTGATTGACTTATTCATTATCAATTTTCTTGACCTTGAATTAATTTTTAAAAAAAAAAAATTAATTATCAACTCACCCATCTTGGTTAATTATTCTTGGACTATCAACCTTGACCAGTTTACTTGTATACTTTTGAATCAAAAATACTTAAAGAGATAAGATTTCTTTTCAAATCTGAACCGTATCTCACTACATCAAATATTCTAATAGTCCTAGCAAACAACTTTATTTCTACCCAAACAATACCAGTTATCCAACAATGTGTATTATTTTCCATTACGAGAACACCTATCGAAATTGTTTTTTATATGTTGAAAACGAATCTCGATCGGGATACATAAGTTCAAGTTGTATCAAGAACCTTGTCAGACTTGGAGTGGTAGTCAGAAATAAGTAAAAAAAAAACCCATCACTATGAAAAGTTTCAACAATGACTTCACCTAAAATATCTAATCGCTTTCCTTTCTGAAAATCTACAGTCTAAGTTTCTATATTCTACAACTTATAGCAATCCTTAATTAAGTGCCTTGAATTCTTGCAACAAATTTTGAAGTTAGATTTTAATTTGCCCCCTGCACAACCATCATCAAGAGCAAGCCCATCTCCATGAGTCTTAGTTTCAACGAGATGCTTTATCTTCTTTATCGAATATAAAACATCATAAACTTTTTCAATGGTGAGATCGCGACTATATAATATAGTGTCTTCAAACAACAAATATGAAGTGGGCAAAAATACAATAAAATCAATCCAATATAAGCGAGCACTGCTACCTCTTAATCTGACACAACAAAAATTTTGTACTGCGATCCAATAGCAGAACATCAAACTTCATAGTTGACATCACAAAAGATCAAGCTAAATTTTTTAACTTGATGAGAATCTCGATTTCCCAAGAATTCCAAGCATTTAGCTCTGATACAAGTTTATTGTAAACTGGAATGTTCTGATACCAATTTGTTGAGAAACATTGAAAAAACTGAATTACTTCAATACTAAATTGTTTGAGGAAATAAGAGATTATAGACAAAATATGAAGTAACGATAACAAACTCACACGAAGAATATAATTTGTAGAGTAAATGAGATTTTACAAAAATATAGAGGAAGAATATAAAGAACTTGTGTTTACAATTTGTTTAACTAATAATGGGGGATAAACAAACCTCCAATAAGNCATAGTTGACATCACAAAAGATCAAGCTAAATTTTTTAACTTGATGAGAATCTCGATTTCCCAAGAATTCCAAGCATTTAGCTCTGATACAAGTTTATTGTAAACTGGAATGTTCTGATACCAATTTGTTGAGAAACATTGAAAAAACTGAATTACTTCAATACTAAATTGTTTGAGGAAATAAGAGATTATAGACAAAATATGAAGTAACGATAACAAACTCACACGAAGAATATAATTTGCAGAGTAAATGAGATTTTACAAAAATATAGAGGAAGAATATAAAAAACTTGTGTTTACAATTTGTTTAACTAATAATGGGGGATAAACAAACCTCCAATAAGATTAAATCAACCCATTATATATTATATATATATATATATATATATATCACACACACACACACACATATATGGAACAATTTAGGACCTAGAAGTGGTATTGTAGATGAAATAGAATGCTCAAAAGTTTCATTATCTTGATCTATTTACATTCAAAGCAAATTTCAACTCCCAATAGGACTTTTAAATAGAATTTCAACTAGAATTTGCCAAATAAATTTCGAACAAGATTCTAAAAGCATTCCAAATAGATTTTCTCTTAACGTGCACTTAAATTAGAATTCTCAATTATGTTTAACAAAGAATTCGTGTAACACCCAAATTCTAAGTGTACGCAAATCTAAAATTTTTCCTTATTTTTTAACTACATATTCTCTATCAATTTACTATCTTAAAATACATTTTTACCCAAAAATGTGGCTCACGCTGGCGCTAAATGTTTCATATATAATATAAATATTCTCCAAAAATTAGGTGATCTCTAATCTTTTTAACCCTATTAGAGAATCACCAAGATGCTCTTTATATTTAAAAAGCACATTCTACAATTTACAAAACATCTATAAGTTTAGAGAGCAAAAAAATCTAAGTACTCCAACAAGTTCTTTACACTTAATTTTACGACTTTTAAAAAATATTTATTGTTTTCTATCTTTTGATTTCATTAGCTTCCTCTAAATTATTATATTATTTTACTCTATTAAAAATTAAAACGATATGAATTCATTTAATTATAGAAAGTGGGTTTTGGCTCTTCAAATTTGAAGAGTCAAACTCACTCTTTAAACTAAAATATTAATTAAAAGTCTTTTGAAAGACTGTAGTTTAGGATCAAATTCAATATATTGTCAAATACAGAAGTGAAAGAGGACGTAGGAATACACACGTGGTACACTTGTCTGGATTTTAATTGAATTTGGAACATATCTTTCTGATCTCCCCCCGTGTACCAGTCTTAACTGCAATTCTACTCATTTTGATCATGGCCTTTGGAAACTCAAAATCAAATCTTAAACCAAGTAACCCTCTTATGCTTCCTGCATAATTCTCTACAATTCGACGCGTCGAAGGATCTTCCCAAAGCCTCTGATCTGATTCAAGAATTCCATTTCCATCCCTTACATTCTTGAAGAAGCTTGTGTCGAATTTCAACTGGCTATCTTTGTCTAGAGCCACCCTTTTTGAGCCATCACCATCTTTAGGACAAGTAGATCGTAACTTTGCCAAGAATACTTGGTTAATGCTGGGGTCTGGATTCCCAGTACTTGTGAAGTTGTATAGACGATATCGGAAGAAAAGACAGTCCGTTTGGCCAATGGTATGTGCCCCTGCAATCATCCCACATAAAATGCTGTGTGTTAGTGTGTGTCTAGATTGCACTGAAATCGAAAAGACAAGCATGACTGTGTCACGAAATGTTGTGTATAGAAATAAATAAAGGGTTAATTACCAACTAGTGTGACAAGATCATGATCATCAAGGCCTTTCGATGCGAACTTCTGTCTCTGGGTAGGAACAGGATCCAACGGCGAAGGCAAACTCGATGCCTCAGCCGATGAAGATATACGACCATCTCTTCTTCCAGTAGGCACACCCCAACTTGGTCCTCCACTCTAGGATATGCACGCATATGAGAAGTTAAAAACTTGGAACTCACATATTTGCATGTTTTGGTGTCAAGTGGATGAGAGAAGTCTTGCTTTTAACATGCTCTTTCAAAGTGAAATGCTCTCTATTTTAAAGAGATCATTGAAGCATTTAAAAATTTTTAGTCTATGAATTTATAGATGCTCTTTAAAAATAGAGAATATTTTGGAAATGCTCTTAGTCAACATAACAACGACACCTACCAGTCTATTGAAAAATCAAAGAAAAGTATATAGTGCTTAGAAGAGGGAAGAAATATTCACCAAGTCAACTGCATCACGGGCAGCCAATGCTAGAATATCGGCACACGACACAACCCCCGGGCACATACTCTCCAGCTGCGATTTTGCATCTTCAACCACTTCAAATCCTCGCAACCCGGAATTTGGACTCGCGGTTTTTTCAGCAGAAGCCCCATCAATCAAAATTGAGCCATCACAACCCTGTGCACGCATGAAAAAATAAATCATTTAAAAAAAAAAAAGGTATATATATATATATATATATATAGATTATTATTCATTACTTGAACAAAGCAATCATGGAAATGAAGCCTAAGCAGTCCAGCTGCAACAGTAGGATTTTTATTGAAATGTGCTTCCACTGTGGATCTGACTATGGATTCTGCTTTTGGACATGAAGAAGAATAAAACCCAGTTTTTAATCCTCCTTGGCTTAGTGCAGGAATGACAACAATTCCCCAAACTAAGAGTCGAAAATTTATTAAATGCGCAGCTTCCATTATTACTTTGTTTTAGCTTCCAAGAATCAAAATAGTTCCAATTATTATGTGCTTTGTGAATGATTGTCCCTTAATTGTATCAGTTTATATATATATATTGTGCATGAATGTTGGCTGTGCTTTATTTTCTTGGATTTGCGGGGACTATAATTGGGATCATTTAGTGGAGGGTAAGACGTGTGGGGCCCTAAGAATTGGAGACATATGTTATTCTTTTCTTGGCTTTTAAGTTCAGTGGAATTCATTTTGCAAGATTTAGCATTTATATTGGAGGTTCCTCTTTGATTCTGTAGCTTTATCATTTTACGCGTTAGACCCTTCGTAGATTTTCAACTATTTTCCTTCCACGTATTTCATGTTGTTCACATTTGCTTTATTCTATCGTATCATCTAAGTGCATTTATTTTTTTTTCAGAATAATATATGTTAATAACAAGGAAAAAACTTCAAACAAAGGAGAGAAGCTCAACATAACATCCCGCTCGCACAAAGAAAAAAAAATTATTCGCTTAGACGAAGAGCATCCAATAAAAGCTAAGGGATTTCATTTGCCAAGTCATACAACTATGGATGACAATTTTGTTGACAAAAAACTGTAGACTGCAAAAACAACTTTTTTGTTAAAAGTGTCAAATAACATAATGTTACGTGACATTCTGTAGACAAAGTTGTCATACATGATTGTATACCAAACAAGATTCGATAAATTATTTTAATATGAGAGTACATTATTTCTCTACATATTGGTCTATGTGCATGTTTAATACATGAATTATGATTCTTGTACATTCCTTGCTGACATCCTCATATATGTAAAAATTCTAGCCATTGATTAGAAAAATGTTTTTAAAATCAATGTATAAAAATCGTTAACCCACATAATGTCAAACTTAATGTACATATAACATGATTATTAATACATAGAATTACAGAAAAATATTGAATAGTATGTTAAATAAAACTTTCGCATTTTTTGCAGAAAGTCAATTATGCCATCAACTGTAAGAAGTCTCTTTCAAATCATATCTCTAGGCATTCATTTTGCTATGTATTTTCTTTGCATTTAAACAGAACAAAATGCTTCCCTATCTTTTAATTCATTAAATCCAAACGTATCCAATTGAAAAAAAAAATCTAATAAATCTTCATTTAACCAACAAAATATTTCCTCTTAAAGCGCTTTACTGGAAAAAAGATATGCAAAAATATGTCAACGAAATAAAATAAACTCATTTTTCGCTTATTTTTGTAATTAATTTTATGATTTACGTCCCTGAATATGGCAAATAGCTAATCAATAAAACAGGATTCCAAATTTGGACTACACATGGCACATGCCCTCAAATAGGTGAAGATAATTAATGTACAAATATTGTTCCAATTTTGTAGTGGACTACACATGTCAAATGCCCTCAAAAAGGTGAAAATAATTAATGTACAAATATTGTTCCAATTTTGTAGTGACATTTAAGTGAAATAAAAATTATCTTTTTATTTTAGTCAATTTTTGTAGTGGACCACAACCTCGTATAAATGGGTTCTCAGCACTGCGCAGGCTGGATAACATTTTTCTATAATATAAAATTTAGCTCTTATTTGACATTCATTATTTTTAAAATACATTTTTCTTTCTCTTATTTTCAGTAACATATTTTTCGATAAAATAATATTATACACAAACTTAAAATATTTACTCATTTCTTAATAACATGTTCTCCAATAAACTACTATTTCAAAACTCATTTTAAACCCCCCAAAAAAAAAAAAAAAAGGGCTCAAACATGCGCTAATCTCTTACAAAAGAATAGAAAAGGTATATTCAATGAGTCCCAATTCCAGAACCATCTTGATTATATTAAATATCAGTGTATACTAATTATTTATTTTTAGAATTATGCTATTTAAATCAACGACTATAATGTGACAGCTTGTTATTTGAAGTGTTAGCTTGTTATTTGAAGTAACAGAATTACAGAAAATTAATGTCTCAAATAACAAGCTGATACATAGGATAACTACACTTGTTGATTATGAAAAGTATTACTCTTATTTTATAATCATTATGATTTACTAAAGTTTAAGAATAATTATAATCTAAGTTTTAAACAAAGATAATTACAATCCGCATATTGGGTTAAGAGAACTCAGCACAAATAATCCCAAGTCAAAACCCGAAGACATTTTAGACTTAGCTTGATACCAGTGAATATGACCAGACCAACTCGTTTGGTTCAATATGAAAAACCAAAAACTGGTCTAGAAACAGGTCCAACTATAGGTCAAACCCCGCATATGGAAAAACCATTGAAATAAGATAATTGTTAGGGGATAAAATCACTCATTGAATTAAAATAAAGATATAGATAAACTTATAAAAATTTGGGCTACTCCTTAAACGATATTTCTATTTTAAAACGGAATTCCAAATTTTAATTTGATATCAGAGTTCATTATACTCCAATGAGCAGTTCGATCCGATTAAGACTCAAAAATTGCGCATACAAATTTCAAGATTGATCGGTTGAAACAAGCCACCATCTTATGGGGGTATATTAAGTGATAAAATTTCATATCGAATAAAAATAAAAATATAGATCAACTTATAATGGTTTATAAATGCTACACATTTTAATAATGTTAACATTCAACCGAGTCATAATAACAAACCTTTTTTTTTTTTTTTTTTTTAATCATTGGTCCAACCCTGGTTTTATATTTTAACCATTGATTTTTTTTATTTTTTTTAA
>CAIGRL010126715.1:0-11330 GCA_903798325.1 Fraxinus xanthoxyloides | reverse complement strand
TTTTTTTTTTTTTTTTGAAGTTAAGAAACTTTTTTTGTTGTTTTTTTATTTCATGATTTGATATTTTAACATGTAGAAAAACTATGCTCGACCTATTTAGAAAATTTAATTGGTGATTACAAACTGTTGATCAATGTCATTTGGTCTGCTGAGCAAATACTCCTGATTTCCATAATATTTCGTCAAACTTTATCTACAACTAAAAAGAAACTGTATTTTAGGCTCACATCATCTTCAAGATCTACTCAATCTAAGTTAACATGATCTATTTGATGGAAGAATTAGAATAGGGACAATATTAATTAAGAAAAATAAGTTAAAATCTTGTTCATTATAGTTGAGTAGTGTCTCCAAGATATGTACTTAAAATCTTTTGGTTAAACCATTTCTTCGTGTATTTCATATAAATGTTATCATTTACATCATTAGATCATAGAAAAACTATATAAATATTATTGCGTTATTGTTTTGTTATAAAATTATTATTTTTAACTAAGTCATGCCCCCACTGAATTATATACTTGNTCATTTGGTCTGCTGAGCAAATACTCCTGATTTCCATAATATTTCGTCAAACTTTATCTACAACTAAAAAGAAACTGTATTTTAGGCTCACATCATCTTCAAGATCTACTCAATCTAAGTTAACATGATCTATTTGATGGAAGAATTAGAATAGGGACAATATTAATTAAGAAAAATAAGTTAAAATCTTGTTCATTATAGTTGAGTAGTGTCTCCAAGATATGTACTTAAAATCTTTTGGTTAAACCATTTCTTCGTGTATTTCATATAAATGTTATCATTTACATCATTAGATCATAGAAAAACTATATAAATATTATTGCGTTATTGTTTTGTTATAAAATTATTATTTTTAACTAAGTCATGCCCCCACTGAATTATATACTTGGCTCCACCCATGATCAAAGTTTGCACTAATTTGAAACCAGTTATATGGTGAGAGTTGCAGTTATACTCAGTATCTAAAATTCCACTGTTGGTCTCTAGCAAAAAAGAGTAAGTCTCGCTTTTAGAATACATCTGATTGTCATAATAAATTTGTACTTCCAGTTAGTGTCACTTCTCAGACACTTTAGTATGCATTTTAGGACTTTACCACTGTAAATATTATGGCAACATTCAATTTTTAGAGTTGATCTTTGTCTACAAACCCATTATTAATATAAAACTGCCAGATATTCGACAATAGATCTAATTTCTCTGCAAGGCTACTTCTGCCACCAAATGAACACACTTGCAAACAAATTGGGACCAAAAATGGCATTGCTAAATGGAGCAGAATTACTGATATACTTCTCTACATTCAGTTACTTTTACACTAAATACTAGTTGCCTGTGCATTACTTTCACGAAACACTGAGTTATGGATGTAAAAAGGCAACGAAAATGGACCTAAAAACTTTCACAAAAGACAGAATGATAAAATAATACCTTGACTTCTCTTATCTCATACTGATCATTACGACTCAGAATTTTAAATTCCACTGTCTCGAGATCAGGAACTTCGACAAGTAATCAAAACCAGAAAACAAAATAATCAGATGACAAATAAAGATCTCCACTAACAATGAAACTAGCAATTGTCAAGCAGTAATAATATAATTAATACCGGACATCAAGGCTTCTTCAAAGTTCCGGCTCTCAAATTTGCTATTCGGAACTATATATTTCGCAGTCTCACTTGCCAAATCAATCAAAACTAACAATAATAACCCGAAAAATTAGGGGAAAAAATTAAAAAGAACAATCAGACCCTTCTAGTGCAATAATTCATGTTGGAGAGTTAAAATAGTAAAAATAAAAAATGCTATATTTGCTTACGGCGCTGAGAAAGAGACAAAGTTTGGGAAGCGAGAGCGAGGACAAGGGAAACTCGGGCTTCCACGGCTGACATTGGAGGTCGAGGCGGCGCTGTTCTTCTTGTTACACCATCAGTTGCTTTCATAGTGACGATCGGTGATTGTGGTTGTGGTTGTGGTTGTGGCTGTGCGTATAAGGATTTGATTTTGTGGGTTTTAAGAAATGAGGTTTCGGTTGTAGAAATTGAAGGGCTGTAAAGTAGCATTTTCAAGATTCTGGATTTTGAAATTCCGTTAAGAGAGTAAAGAAGGGGGAGGGAGAGTGAAGGAGAGGTTGTACCATTCGCAGCCCACCAAGTTGATATTTCCACTACTATTTTCCTGTCCTTGATATTTTTGCTCCAGAGATTTCTTGGTTTTTTTATTTTATTTTATTTTTCTTTTTGTTTGTTTGATCATACATGTGACAACATGTTGATTTCCTAAATGGTCATCGAACTTTTTTTATAGTTTGAACTTAAAACTCCTGTCATTAATCATTAAGAGGGTGTTTGGTAGAGATTAAAATCGGATTAAAATTGAAAATATAGTCGTTATTGTTGACTTTTATTAGACGAGTGGGACCCAATAACGATCATATTTTCAATTTTAATTGGATTTTAAGCCGTACCAAACAGGCTCTAATTTTAAAAATTGGGTACTACATACACCACTGAATAAACAATGTTTACAAAATTAAANATAAACGTCAAGGGACTACACATGAAAAAGAGGCAAGAATAGTTTTCTAGATACAACATACAGTGACAAAGAGAGAGAGAGAGAGAGATTGTTTTCTTCTCTCTCTTTGTGTGGTTCCAGTTGACATCAGTCTGATTCTAGATTATAGGCGTGTCGGTAGAGATTAAAATTAAAAAATTAGTCGTTATTATTGACTTTTATTAGACGAGTGGGACCCAATAACGATCATATTTTCAATTTTAATTGGATTTTAAATCGTACCAAACAGGCTCTAATTTTAAAAATTGGGTACTACATACACCACTGAATAAACAATGTTTACAAAATTAAAAAAGTTTGATGATATATCTAACGGTATGATTTATGTGGCACATTATTGTAATAAAAAGATGTCAAATCTTAAAGGTCTTTTTTTTTGTTAAAAACATTGTTTTTTTTTTGTAACAATAACTTGTCCACAATGCACTTTTGTGATTTGGCAGCTTTTTTATTACGATGTCACGTAAGCGGTAAGCAATTCCAATTTTCCAGACGTCATTTATGCAATGATGAATGGAGTATCAATTTTTAAAGTTAAGTGATTAACATGGACGATTTTAAAGTTTTGTGACCCAAAGGAAATTTCAAGAAAAGTTCAGTAACCATTTAGACAATTAAGCCTGTGATACACAAATTAGTTTAGCCTTTGTTTGGCACAATTTGTTTGAAAATGTTTTTCAATAAATTCATTTATAATTAATTATATATTATTTTAATGAAATACTTTCAAACATGAAACTATATTTTTCTCTACTTTTTATCACAAACTTTTCATAATTTTTTTTCACCTTAAATAATTTCTCCAAATGCGTGCTTAATAGAAGGTTCGATTTTATTAAAAAGTATTTTTTTTAATTACGTTTTTATTTAAGCCTCTTTTATTTACTTTTTAGTAGAAGTTTTATTACATTCGGACTTGTGAATTGTACTAATAAGTTATTTTCATATGTTGTTATAAATAGAATTAAATGTGATTTGTCAATAAAATGTGATTAAGGCATGTTTAATTTAGATTTTGAAAAATAGATTTTATCCTTGTTTGGTACACTTTAAATTGTATATAAAAATTCAAGTCAAAATTAGTAATTAATTTTAACCACATATTTTTATGGAATTCATAACTTTTCAAATACGCATTTCATAAACTTTATCAAATTAAACTAAAAATTTGATTTTTAGCTACACCAAATAAGGGTTTTGTAAAAAGTTATATTTTTTAAACATGTGTTATTAAAAATTTATAAAAAGAAAAATAAAAGTTGCTCTCTACGCGTAAAATTATTTCATTGAAAGCATGGGAAGTTGAAAAATAAGTTTGAAGAAAAATCAATTTTAAAGAATTGGTACTAAACATGAGTTAAATACATTTTTTTTCTTGATTTATTTTAAAGATATATTTTTATCATTTATTCATAATGAGAAAACACTTCTTAGAAACTTTAATAACTATATCCAACAATATAATTTTTAAGATGATCATATTTACTATTTGTTCCATTTTATTTACTTATATATTTTATTTTATTTTATTTTTTGAGAATTTTGTTTTAAAATCTAATGTCGTCACGCTTTGACGTATCGTAAACTTATCACATATAATGTTAATGAATTGTCTCATCAAGACGTCACTTCGAGTTGGAATATTTAAAATTGGTGCATTGGACATTGTAAATCTATTTGATCTGTAAATGTATCTAAATAAATTATTTTGTGCAAAGATCCATATAACATAACGATTCAAAATTTTATTATTTATAGCCTCTTGATTCCTCCCCGAGTGTTGAGAAAGTTGTCCAATGAAAAATATGTTCAGCAAATCGCGTTATAAAATATTATCAATAGGGTTTAAGATATTTTGTAAGAGTTCAAATTAAATACATATTCTTAGAATTCTTTAATGTCCATTTCAGTGCATTGTCTTAGAACAATTGTGTGTCCGTGCGCGCGCGCATTACACTATCAAAAATCATTAAATGGTAAATATTACACTATGACAATAAGTCAATTATAACCGAAGAATTTTGAATTTTGATGTTGACAATAAGTTTCACTGCAATAGCACTTACTAACATTAACAAGACATGCCGATTTTTATTGTAAAATCTAAAAAATTATGCTCATAATTTAAAGTTTGAGCAATTAATCTTGCAAACTTCAGATTGTGAATATATAATAACATACAAAGATCTAATATGTATCTATTACATAATATTTAGATGGTCAACATGAAGAGTGACAGAACCACATATATCACCCTATTTAATTTTCAAAAGTACAAGGATTTCAATCTCGATTTCAACTAGTGAATGTCTACTGGCATACATATCTTTAGAACAACATGATGATTCATTACATTGAAAAATCTTTTGATATTTCAACGAATAATCTCAAAAATTATTTGATTCATTATTGACCAAAAATGGCCTAATCAATCATGTAAATAATATCTTCTAGATGGTAAACAATAAACTTCAGGTTCTATACAGTATTTGTTCCAATTATAGTAATGTGATGATTTGGTTTCTGAGCTCAAAACGTACATATTATCTACTTTAGGAGAATCTGAACTCATCTTACCCCTCACGAATTTATATCACGTCCTTGAGATTTGTACCTTTAACATTTTCCGTAAGAACGATTTAAGTTGAGTTCTGATACCAAACTTGCATAAATGATACTAGGATTCAACTTAAGTTATTCTTAAAGGGAAATGTTAAGTTGTCGAATCTTGGAGACGCGATAGGAAATCTATGAGAAGTAAGATGGGTTCAAGTTCTTCCAAAACGGACAATATGTAAGTTAACAATTTGGGCATAAAGACCGAATCGTTGCAATTTATATTCATGGTATACAAAATAAAAGGAATTGAGTAACATAATATTGACTCTTCTATCAAATTTGCATAATGTGATATTATATTGGTGTCAATTAACATTCGAGTGAGTAAATGGTATAGGTGGTATTTCCTGTCTCCGCTTACCCCAAGAATGATCTTGTCGTGAATTTGACTCATGTGACCTCTTATGTTTTGGCTTCTCAGAGGTCGGGCCAGTTTTCATTGTTTCCTCTATGTTGATGTACTTTTCTCCCCGTTTGAGGAGCTCATCACCGATTTGGGAAAGGTCTTAGATAGAGAGATCTTGAAGGCTTCACACCTTATTGCATATGTTAAACCTGAGACAACTGCTGTAATGTGAAGGTCGAGTATCAATATTCTTTCTTTATTGAATCTTGTAATAAAGTTTTGTAGGGTCTCATTCGACCCTTGGCGGAGTTGCATGAGGAAGGCGATAGTCTTCATGATGCGCTTACTATTAGCAAAAAAAAGACAAATAATTTATTGGCCAAGTCCAAGAATGAGGCTACAGAATTGAGCACAAATGTAGCGAACCAATCTCAGTAGCATTAGTCAAAGGTTGAGGAAAGGCATTACATTTCACTGGGTCTAGTGTGACATGTAAGTTCATGACATCCGTATATAGGTTGAGGTTATTGATGAGGTCACTGGTCCCATCGTATTCCTTTATGGGGGGACTTGAACTTGTTCGGAAATGGATAAGAGAGTACTTCAGGTGTGAATGGAGTGTTAAGGGTAAATCTTGTTGTTACGTGGGTATTCTGCAGTAGACCAGTGGTAATCCCATCTTGTATGATCCCTACGAGTTCGCCTGAGCTCATGTAACCAATCTCGAGGCCGAGGCTACTGGAGGTGCTCCCGAGGCCCCAGATCCACCATTATTATGGACGTCGCTAGTGACCCGAGCTCGAGCATTGGTCATGAAACCTCCTGTGGTGCCGATGCCAGATGGAATTTCTTTGACCTAGGAATTGAGTCAGCATGGCAACTTGTTGGCGGAGTTCTTTAAATGCTCAAGTAGTAATCACCGCTAGTTGGGGAGTTGGTATTTCTGATGATTCTTCTTGGTGAATTGGGGGATTCCCAATAGGAGGTGGGTTTGGAGCGGATGAACTTGATGAAGCAAGACCTGAACGTGTATTAACCAAAGCTTTTGGTAGCGCTTTTCGCCGACAGTGCGAATGATGCTACCAAAAATATGCACCTGTGAATTCTCGAGCTTGATGATTGATAATGAGCATGAACAAAGCCTTCTGATATCTGAAACAAAGGCATCGATGTGTGTTCTCGTCGCCACTTCAATACTTAAGTTAGAGGAAGAATTTATGCTTGAGGCTATACTTGAAAATTATGTTAAAGCGTACTTGAATAATGAACAAAAGTTTTGTATTTATAGAGGTAGTAGTGGACTCTCGATAGGATTGGATTGGTTGAATATCCTTGTCTTTAAAAGTTCAACCAGAGATGGGTGTTGGAATTGCATTATAATTGCGGAGTCTAATTATAATAAAACTATAATATTTATTGATATAGAGTCCTCTTAGATGTAAGAGTCTCAGATTGAGATATTTGGATAGGTTTAGAATTCTTAAGAAGTAAGATCCTTTTGTGTTTAAGTAGGAAGGTCTTTAAATTTAAAGTAAAGTGCTTGAGAACGCTATGTCTTTGACGGGTCAAAAAATCTCAAGGGCTACTCTAGAGGATGGTCGCAACCAAATGATATTAGTTGTCGCGGTAACTCCTGAGGACCCCCTCATTCTCGAGGACTCCCTATCTGAATCATGCTAAACAAGCTTATATAGTCCTCGAGATATGCTCGTTTTATGCGAACAATGATCAAATAAGATCCCAATTTTAATTTTTTTTTATACTCATTTTTAATCAAACGTTTTATAATATTAATAACTTTTATCAAAATCTACTAAAAAAATTATTTTTATCAAAAGTAAACTAACTAAAAAATAAATAAACGCATGAGAAAGTTCAATGACATATTTCTCTTTATTCAGTATCCCCATTTTAACCTTTCAATCCTCCAAGCTCGCCCACAGAATACACCATGGGAGGGACAGAAGAAGAAAATCGGCGACAAGAAATCTAGCCCGGTCAAGGTCAGTCAAATATCGGAGTCATGAAGGGTAAGAATGTCATTGCACAGGCGTCATCCTCCCCCTTCCCCATTTCTCTCTTCTGTCCTTCAGCAAGCATATTCTGCACCAAGCAAAACTTTTCAGTTCAGAGCAAGAAACACGCAGTTAAATTAATTCCAAAATCGCTATTTTTTCTTCAAAATTCACGATTTCGGATTCGTGAGTATATTTTTCGTTCATGGCTAAAACCTGAATTGAAATTGGATAAAAGAGATTTGAAGATCTTCTACAGAACCAAGAAATGGCATCAATATCCACATATTTCTTAACCGTGACCCCCAAAACCCATTCTTTAACCCTCTCCCATAAAGCACTCAAACCCCTTCAACTCCACTATTTGCCACCCCTTTTTCTCCCCGCAAGTGTAAAATACCAGTGCCGTAGTAGACGCAATTCAGTTGTTTTGATTAGGGCTAGTAGCAGTAGTGGTATTGATGTTGCTACGTCAGCAATTAAGCCCGGAGGCATCGTTGAGAGTGATAAATTGCCATCGGAGATGCGGAAGCTGGCCATGGATGCCATTGATTCGTTTGGAGGGAGGGTTACAATTGGTGACGTGGCAAGCAAGGCCGGGCTCAAGTTGAATGAAGCTCAGAAGGCCCTGCAAGCTCTCGCTGCCGACACTAATGGTTTCTTAGAGGTCATTCTTTCGCGCCTATTAAGCAATTATTTCATCAATGCGAAGTCAAATTCATTTTGTAATTTTGAATTTTGGTTTGCAAATGTAAAGAAAACTAATAATTATAACGTGCAGCATGCTACATGAAATTTTGGATTTTAGATTCTTTTTTGGCCGTTTCAATATTGTAGTGCTATTTAACAGGTTTCGGATGAAGGTGATATATTGTATGTTTTTCCTAAGGATTATCGATCAAAGCTCACAGCGAAGTCTTTTAAGATAAAAATTGAACCTTTCTTTGAGAAGGCCAAGGTATGGGTATTTATTTGCAGAGTATGGGATGTTGATTCAAGCTTGTATGTTTTGATTAAAATGATCCCTTATTTTTGTGACAGATGGCTACTGAATATGTAGTGAGGGTCTCCTTCGGGACTGCACTTATTGCTTCTATTGTGCTTGTTTATACCACCATAATTGCTATTCTCTCGAGTAGTCGGTATAACTTTTCGACATTGCACAAGCATTTCATGTCTATATAAATTAACTGCTTTCTATGCACTCTTATGTATCGATTTGCAAATATTAATTTCTTCCTATTTCTTCTATTTGCAACAGTGAAGAGGACAATCGTGGAAGGCGAGGAAGATCTTATGATACAGGGTTCACATTTTACTTGAGTCCAACTGATTTGTTCTGGTAATTCTAATTCTGGAATTATGAAAACATAAGAGCGAACAGATAAAATTTGAGTGGAGTTGTAAGGATCTGGGTGTCATGGTTGGAATCTTTGCTACTTGATTTGGTTTTAGTTACTTGAAGTGGTGACATGATGATATCCTCATCAAGGCATATAAATCTCGACTTTTATCCTGTAAGAAGTCGAAATTTAATATCTTATTTATTGATTAAAAGTGGACAGCTTGCTAAAAATATGTCAAGTGTTGACATAGCAGATTTTCTAAATAAAAAATTTGTGGATGTTATGTTACATTCATGCATAATGAGCTGCTAGAATGTTGTTTAGTTTTCGGAGAACTTATGTGGAAGTTTTCTGTGGTTTATGATGTCTAGTACATGATACCATTGATTATTTGGTTCAACCTTGTTGTATCCAATATTTTTCAGAGCACCAAAATCACTTTATTTTGGAAACAAAACTTTTCTTCTTTTTTATATCACTTTGAGAGAATGAAAGATTCTCAACCTCATTAATACAAGCTAGCACCATATTTCGTCTAGCTGGGTTCAAGTTTGAGCTTCTGTCATACAAGCGTTTGTGACCTGATTCGGTTAGAAGCGATGCTGGCATATTCTTGTACTTTTGTCTGACGTGGAGAAGTACAAGAGGTCTTTTCTTACCTTTCCTGGTACAATCATTTTTTCAGGTATTGGGATCCGTATTATTACAGGAGGCGACGAGTAAGAGAAGATGGTGGCGGGATGAACTTCATTGAATCTGTAAGTCGCAAATTCTAACTTCACATTATGCGTTTATGGTTGTCTTCCTACTAACTACATCCTGTTTTGCAGGTCTTCTCCTTTGTATTTGGGGATGGTGATCCAAATCAAGGTATCGAAGAAGAGAGGTGGAAGTTGGTAATAATTGAGCTCTGATTTGAGTGGTCTGTTACTTTTGATGTTTTGAAGTTAAAATATCCTTTCGTTCTGTCGATCCTTGAAAGTATTTTGCAAATTCCTCGTGCATATCAAATCAGTAAACTAGTTTCGATGTCTTTGCCATGTGTGACATACTTAATTTTTAGCTACTTGAAAGCTTAAATCCACCTTCGATTAGACGCCAATTTTTGACACCTTTTCAGATTATAGTTATTGAAACTTTAGCTGTTGAAGTATTTATAAATTTATGAAGAATGTACACCTTCTGGGACTTGGCCTCAGTTTAAGCTATGACCATCAGTTCTCAATTTTTACTTGTGTTTTTTTACATGGAATATCCAATTTTTAGATCAGTTTGATGGAATTTGTAGCTGGGTATGCTGTCAAACTCTTCTACTCTCTTTCACCCTCTATAGAATTTAATCCTGGAGCTCAGTCATAAACTTCGACTAGATGATTAATCATGAGTTCCTGTCTAAGAGATTTTTTTTGGTATTTCTCCCACGTTGTTTAGGCAGTGCAACATTTGGTTATATACCAATCTCATTTCCCTCAGGTAATCCTTTGAACAATTAAGACTGTGGCATTGGACAATATATAGCGCAAAAATCTGGTGTTTACTACCTCAGACAGTGTTCTTGGAAGTTGGATGTCAATTGAACTTTTAGCCCTAAGATGAAATATGATTAGTATGATATGTAATGTTGGGTGCATTTTATTTCTCTGGCAGGTCATCCTGTTAGTTCTTCCTCAGTATATCCTCTTTGATTTATGCTTTATGTATAATCAACTCAAGTGCGATGCTTGTCAAAATAAACAACTAGCTTTTACAGTAACTTTTTCACTAAAACATTTCTGCAGATTGGACAATATATAGCATCAAATGGTGGTGTTGTCACAGCTGAAGAACTTGCGCCATATCTTGACGTAGGGACTGCTGAAAACACGGTAACTAACACTTGACATATACAGCTGAATGAAATCTTGTTGTTAATTTGCTTTTGCGAGTCGAAAGCACAGGTAACTTTTGGATTTTGCAGCATTTAGTGCTTGTTCTGAGAGGTGCCGGAAAATTTGTGCAATTTGGTTTAGTGTAATTGATGGAAAATCAAATCTTAACTTTTCCCCGGATGGTTTGTCTTCATTATATTTAGCCTGGGCTTGTTTACTTTGTTCAAATAGTTTTGATATTCATGGTATATCACACCCAAACATGTGCTTAATTCTACCCCAGTCCCAATATCTGAATATATAGTGTGTGTATGTGTGGTTGTGGTTGTGCTTATTTTTTGCATACGCTTGCATGCAGAATCATTCTTAGATTTTTTTTCTCCCTTTGAGCAATTAAATGTACGTCTGTCCTTGTAGTAATCATGCTCTTTATGAATATTTCCAGGATGATGACTCGTATATATTACCTGTGCTCCTAAGATTTGATGGTCAGCCAGATATAGACGACGAGGTTTGGTTTTTTTTTTTTTTTT
>CAIGRL010126711.1:0-12573 GCA_903798325.1 Fraxinus xanthoxyloides | reverse complement strand
AAGCATGAAGAGAGATTTACACTTAAATCAAAGTGTTGGCAAAAAAAGCTTTTATCAAGAATCAAAAATAGATGAAATTATGAAACGTTTTTTGCAAAATAGAATTCTTGATATGATGGATGAAATAGGTTGGAACAATCAAGAAATTCTTTGTAATAATGAAATAGAATTTATAATCAATAAACTCAATAATTTTCAATAAATAAGCTCTATAAATATCTCTTATAAGTTTTTTTTATTGAATGTAAAAGAGGTGGATATTTATAGAGCAAAAAAGGAGGTTGCAAGCACTTTCGATTGACCAAGTTCGATTGACTGAAAGTTTTCGATTGACCAATTATTTGAATATAGCCGTTGCAAGAATCAAACGTTGGACTTTCGGTTGACCAAGTTCGGTTGACAGAAAGTTTTCAGTTGACCGAATTTTGCCTTTTTATTTTAAAAAAAAATGCTTTTTCCAAAACCTATTTCACATTATGAGTCAAAAGCATTTTTATGTAAGTGATGGATTATGAAAATAATTTAAACTTTATGCACTTGTTAAAGATTTTGATCAAAACATTTTATGCAAGTGATGATGAATTATGAAAATAATTTGAGTTTTATGCACTTGCTAAATTTTGACGAGTTAATACCTTTACACATAAATGTACAATGTTTAATCGTCTTGACTTGTCATTCTTTTGGCTTGTATCTTAATTTGAGTCTTTTGCGAATCTTCAAGTTCCAATTCGATTTCGTCGCATGCAAATCGCTATCATCTCGAATGCTAACTTCCACTTTAATCTTCATTTCGAGTCCGATTAATAATGTGTTCCTTTTGACAATTCAAAATCAAATATTAGTAAATAAAATGGTTTGTTTGTTATAATCAAGACATTAAGGTTATAATCAGCCATAAGTCAACACTTTTGTATATGTTTTTATGTTTTTCTAATTCTTCTTTGTTTTCCATTTTGGTATGAACGTATAAAATTGGTTAGCTTTTCTAATTGTTATATCTATATCCCATTGTAATGATGCTTTAATAGAATGAGAAAAATCTTAATTTTAGGCTTAAAAGCCATGAATCTAGTAATGGATAGATGTATAACATGAGAAAATGGATTGAATTCCAAAGGAAATTACAACAAAATTTAACAATCGACAAAGTTGTGCAAAATCTAATCAACAAAGATATAGAACACTAGAAAGGTTTTTGTGAGCATTGTTTCTATTGTAAGCTTTCCTTGTAAGAATAATTTGGCATTTTGGGGAGTAATGAGAAAACCTCCTTTAAAAACACTTCGTGAAAATATGTGATGACCCTAAGGCGTATAGAGATGCTAAAAGTTTATTTTCTGATATTATGAATTTTGAGTTATTGTTTGGCATTTTCATAGTACAATATATTGTATGATACTAATAAAGTAAGAAAAATGTTACAAATTAAGTGAGGACATGTCTACTTATATTGCTATTAGTTGTTTGAATGTACTTATTTCATTTTTTGATATATATAGAGAGAAATTGAATTTGAATCTAATGAGATTACTACTAAAGAAATTGTCTCTCAAATGGAAGTTGAATCTTCATTTTATAAAAGAAAAAAAAATGCATTATTTATAGAAAGAAGCACATTGATGTAAATGTCAATGATAGAATAATACATTTAACTTAAGAATTTTTTCGAGTTGATTATTTTTTATATATAATTGATCAAGCACTTTCTTCACCTAAATTGATATTTGAACAATTTCAAAATTATAAAATTACATTTGAATTTTTGTTTTATTTTTTTAGAAAAAAAATTGCAGAATGCAAATGATAATTGTTTGAAGTGTTGATGTAATAAGTTCGAAGAATTTTTGAAACACGATAGTGATTCTAATATTAATGGACATGAGTTTTTTTCAGGCTGCAAATTTTAGAATATGTTTGCCAAAAGGGAGCAAAAAGACAATTGAAATGTTAGAATTGACGGAATGCTATTTTCTAAATGTGTGTATTGCTAATAGAATATTATTGACTATACCAATTGCAGTTGCATAAGTTGATAAGAGCTTCTCAAAGTTAAAGTCGATAAAATCCTATGTTCGATCAACAATGTCACGAAAAAAGTTGAATGAGTTGGTCATTGTGTCTATTGAAAAAGAAGTTACAAAACATATTGATTGTAACAATATAATTTTAATAATTTATAGGAGTAAATTTAATTTAGTCATACGATCCTTTTAAACTATTATTTTTGTAGCTTCATTCATTTGTGATCATTCGAGTTCGAGAATCAGTAAAAGAGTTTGCACAATTCATCAAAAGTATAATTTTTATCACAGTTTTTATGTAAACACAAAGCAGATCATTGTATAGGAATCGAAATTGCTTTTTTTACTTTTCGCTGTGCATGATTAAGTAAATTCTCAACAGAATGGAGGTTTTACAAATGGGGATTCGGTAGAGAGATGGAGATGGACAATCCATATATGCCTTCAATGGTCCTTGGTTACGTATACCTCCATCTTTCCGACCCATTACAACGCTCTATAATTGTGTGATCGGAGTGGTTTAATTATTCTTTGTATCAAACGCATGGGACGAGGACACAATTTTGGATCTTTTGAAAATTTTCCTTTCCATTAGGAAGTGGGTCTCTAATGTAGGGACAGAACCGATAGAAATAATAAACGAACACGCTATCGAACTAATGTTGATTTGAAGCGAACATCAAAAATACTTCCATTCGCACACAAAAATAGAAAATTTGACTCATTGATATTAAATATCAAATACCAAGAATTTAAGAAATTGAAAAACTCCAAATTCTATGATATTTATTTGAAAAACAACTGATTGCCATGATGGCTTACAACCTTATTCAAAGAGTAATGATATTCATCATCACTGGGGTTACAAATACAGTCTATGTGGCATTAAATGATAGGTGAAATTAAATAAGTCATTTAATTTCGCCTTTCATTTAATCTATCACTTAGAGTCATCTAACTCTTATTCAAATAAACAAAGATAATTATAAAATTTAGATAATAACAAAAATTAAAAGGCCTAATATTCAAAATTAATTCAAAATAGATAGAATGAAATCCAGATTTAGAAACACTAACTAACAGATAACTAAAAACTCTATCTTCATCATTCTTCTCCTATTGACGATGTTGCATTGTGTTCTTCAACCAATTTCTAATAATTACAGTATTTCACTAGATAAATCCAGTAGATACAAAACATTTTGTTGGGTTTTTTTATACCCAATTTGGGCGATGATTTAAAACAGTTGACGAATAATTTATCGACACCATAGACTTGACTCGACTCGAATACTACTGATACTTTTGGAAGACCCAAGTTGGAGATGGATTGGTGGTTTGATTAGTGTGTTAGCCCATTTATTAGTTTTGTTGGCCTATAAAGAGAGATATGAGTCTTGGCCCAAATTAGGTTGATAACCTAATTTATACCCATTCCTCTCTAGTAAAAAAAACCGTGTTTGTGTGTGAAGTGTGCAAGAGGGTCGAGAGAAGGGCAGCCGTGAGTTGTGGGGGAGATTTCTTGGTGAGACTCTACCATTGTTACCCTCTTCTTTTTCCTCCCTATGTGGACTTGCTAACCACCATCATCATGATCCTTTCAGGATGAAATCTTTGAGCAACCAAGTAGAGGAAGGTGTTGGATCAAGTTTGAAGCCGTGTGGTGTTCGATTGGTTTTTCTGAGCCCGGTTAGGTATGATTGGAGTCCCAAAATTAATACACATTTGTAAATGTATTTCTCATACCATCAACAAATTTAACCAATACTTTTGAATGATCACCAATGAATCTCAAGTTTGTATTGAGGATGTGAAAGCTCGTATCTATTAATAGATCTCTCCCACTAGCCCGTGTTGGATTGTTTATGTTGAGAACCAATATAACATCATTTTTTCTTGGACGTGTTGTGCAAATATACCTCAAATGCTTGTTCATTGATATATCTTCTTCTATCTCAATGTCAAAAATGGGTGGATTGGGTGGATCATGGTAACCGTTATCATCCACATCCAAAGATTCTTCCACGTCCGAATTAGAAGGGACAAAAAGTGTTTCTCCCAAAATAGAATTTCGACATTGGCCACGAACAATAGCTCATCTCAATTAGGAAGGAATCTCGCTCTGATACCAATTCATGTAGTAGACAAACTATCTAAGTTTTGTTAATTTCAGACAAATATTACAATACGATCACCTTCTAATTTATGTTAATTTATTAGAATACCAAAAATTCAAGCATAAAAACCTTTTTGATTTAGCACACGAACATGTTTGTTTACAGGTCACCAAGGCCACCCCAGCTAAGGAAATTGTGCTATTTTGTTGGGGTCTCATGGTCGAAGCTAGGAGTGTTTGTTTGTTCATTGTTCATAATTATATTTGGGAGTTGTGCCTCTAATATGGGTGCAACTTGGCATGGAAGCATGATGAAATTGGAACATTTTAGCCCATTTTAGCCATTCGTATGCATAGGCTATTTTTCATGGCAGCATGATGAAATTTCAGATTGGTTTTTATTTGAACCATGCGTACGCATGGACCATCCAACTAGCTGTTAGGCTGGTTTTAGAAATTGATTTTTTGTGGCTTTTCATGAAATCAATAATCAAAAATCACTTTTGAGTGCATAATTCAAATTCTTTGAGGTTTTCATCAAGTTCTTGGAATAATCACTTGTGCTTTAGTTTTAAAAAAAAAAATTCATGTTTAATCATTCAAACTATTTTCCCGTGAATCCCTTTAAGCAATCTAAAAATTCTAGAGGAGGCAAATACAGTTTGAGGATGACGTTTTTCACGTTCAAACCTATTATTCTTCATATTGTGTGTTGTGTCCTTTCTCCACTTCATATTTTGTAACAATCCTCAAACAATATTTATTGCAATGATGATGGAAACAACTTTGGCTATCATTAAGTTGATGAACCAAGATTTGGTTGGTTTGGATAGATTCGATGGAATAAACTTCATCTGGTGGCAAGACAAACTCAAATTTATGTTGATGGGATTGAAAATTTTCTATGTTCTTGATCCAAATTTGGCACCAATTTCTAAATCCCATGAAGATTGTGAAGAATTACGGGCCAAGTTAAAGAAAAGACAAGAAGATGAATTGATTTATCGTGGTCACATTCTAAATGCTATATCCGATCGGTCGTACGATCTCTACACCAACACTACTTCGGTTAAAGAAATTTGAGTACTTGAGAACAAATACAAAGTCCAAGTGGAAGGTACCAAGAAATTTCTAATTTCTAATTATTTTTATTTTAAAATGTTAGATAATATCCCGTTATTGCCTCAAGTACGTGAACAAGTTATTGTCAACAAGTCGAAAGTTTTTTTTTTAAACTTTTTTTTTAAGTTTGATAGGCTGCTAATTTTTTTTCTGCTCGGCTCTTCATTGTCTAAAAATGGCCCGTCATACGGGCCATCCCGCATGGCTCGTTGAGCCACACGAGTTGGCTCGGGCTCGAGCCGACGCCCCAAAATAGGGCTCATCCCGAGCCTCGACCAAGCCACAAGCAAGTCTGGCTCGAGCTTTTTTCGAGTTGAGTCACGAGCCACATTGACACTCTCAGTCTCATCCCAAAATGATATTTATATGCCCGATGGGTAAGTTAGACCAAAAAAACAAAAAAAAAACAAAAAAATGCTAAAGCAAGAACCTGGCTTTTCGCTGAAAAATAAAGTAAGCCCAGCAAAGCTTAACTACTTCTAAATGCACATGCCTTTGATAAAAGAAATGGGAGAAAAGTTTTTGGTAAGAAGGAATATGCCTTAATTATTTTCCAAACATGGTTAAATTACTTCTAAATGCGCATGCACGTGCATTTAGAAGTAATTTATTAAAGACCATGTTCGAAAAATAAGCCCATGTCTCCATACTTATTGCTTATTTTGTGTAAAATTCTCACCCTATTCATTTTTAATCACACTTGTAGTGCTGCTTATTTGCCAAACATACTCGGTAAGAATATATAGAAAACACTTGAGGTCTTCGATTAAAGTTTCATTTCAATCCGATAATTTTCTTGATTCCAGACTCAATGTCTTAATTTCATTTCAATTTGGTCACCGATATGGATCCAATCAGGCCATAACAAAATGCAACATCCTTCCACACACGACAATTGATTCTTCTTACATAGACAGTATGAACTATACAAGGCTCGTTAGCTGTCAAGTTGCTCAATAATCGCACACTACTATTTTACATATAACATTTTAGTAACACAACTTTATTAGTATGCAAGTTTTAATTGTCGTTTAGTGAATGCACAAAACTAACATCATAAAGAGTCTAATGATCAACCTTAAAGATATTTGAAACTCCGAGAATGAGTTTAGAACAAAAGAAAAGTTGATTAACTAAAATAAAACTTTACTCAAAGTTGGATGAATTTTGGTGTTTTTTACCCATTAAAAAATTGCAGTCTAGCATTCCATTTTAGAAAATCCTTTCTACCAGGTTAGTCAAGTCTGACTGTAGAAAATTTCATATTACGGTGGGCTATTTTAGAATAAAATTTCTGCCAGTCAATATTGGCCAATACAAATTTGAAAAGCAACGGAAATTAAGAAAGAATAATCATGAAAAACAAAGAGAACAATTTCATGGGGTTTTCTGCGGTCAGATTCTTGCATTAAAATAAAATTAAACGACAGTCAAGAGTCCGTTAAAAAAACAAAATAGAATAAAATATTTATATATTATTTGCCAGTCAACATTGATACACACACCAACCTATTATAATAAAGAAAATAATTTTCCTTCTATTGTATTTATATGAGACATTTAATGTGCATTTTGTACAACTAAACTTGGAGGGGAAAAGCCAGTAACAAAAATAATGGAATTCCATCTTCTTCCCTTCAACTTCACAACTCTCTTGCTTTTCGTATCCTTTGTCTTTCTCTTAGTTAAGGGATTGAAGAAATCAAAGTCCGTTAACAAGAACGAAAAATTGCCGCCAAGTCCATGGAAGCTGCCTTTGATCGGAAACATGCACCATTTGGTAGGTGCACCCCCACATCATGCTCTAAGAAAGGTAACTAAAAAGTATGGTCCGGTCGTGCATCTGCAGCTCGGTGAAGTTCCTGCAGTTGTTATATCGTCGCGTGAAGCTGCTAAAGATGTACTAAAGGTTCATGATCCTGCTTGTGCTGATAGACCAGAAAGTATTGGAAGTAAGATTATGTGGTATGACTACACTGATATTGCTTTTAGTCCATACAATGAGTACTGGAGGCAAATGCGTAAACTATGCATTTTGGAGCTCTTAAGCACCAAAAATGTCCGATCATTTGGCACTATAAGGCTAGAGGAGGCTGCGCATCTTTTGAAAACTATCCAGTCATCTTCGGGGAAACCCGTCAACCTTACTGATAGAATATTCTCATTTACAAGCTCAATGACGTGCAGAGCAGCGTTCGGTGAAGTACTGAAAGACAAAGACACTATGATAATGCTGATGAAGGAAGGAACAGCCATGGCTGGAGGCTTCGAATTGGCTGATTTTTTCCCTTCGTCGAAGTTGCTACAAGTCTTGAGTTGGAATAAAAATAGATTATGGAAGATGCGCGGTAAACTTGATTCAATTCTCGACTCCATGATCAATGAGCATAGAGATAACCTGGCTAAAACCAAAAGAGGCAATGGCCTGTTGGGTGGTGAAGACATAGTCGACGTTCTACTCAGATTACAACAAAGTGGAGAACTATCTATTCCGATAACTAACGACAACATCAAAGCAATCATTTTTGTAAGTATTTTATTGATTTGAAATTATTATTTCTTCTTTACATTTATTAGTCCAAAATTAATAACAATTGTTTTCCTTGCAGGACTTGTTTTCGGCTGGAACTGAAACTTCATCCACCACAATCGATTGGACCATGGCAGAATTGATGAGAAATCCACATGTGATGGCAAAAGCACAGGCTGAAATAAGAGAAGTTGCTAAGGGAAAGGGGACATTCGAAGAGAGTGATGTTCAATCACTAAAATACCTCAAGTTGGTAATCAAGGAAACTTTTAGGCTACACCCTCCAATTCCTTTACTTCCAAGAGCATGCAGGGAAGAATTTAAAGTTAATGGATATACAATACCACTCAAAACCAAAGTGATGATTAACATCTGGGCTTTGGGAAGAGATCCAGANCGATTGGACCATGGCAGAATTGATGAGAAATCCACATGTGATGGCAAAAGCACAGGCTGAAATAAGAGAAGTTGCTAAGGGAAAGGGGACATTCGAAGAGACTGATGTTCAATCACTAAAATACCTCAAGTTGGTAATCAAGGAAACTTTTAGGCTACACCCTCCAATTCCTTTACTTCCAAGAGCATGCAGGGAAGAATTTAAAGTTAATGGATATACAATACCACTCAAAACCAAAGTGATGATTAACATCTGGGCTTTGGGAAGAGATCCAGATTATTGGCCTGAAGCAGAAAGCTATAAACCAGAGAGATTTGAGAACAATTCAGTAGATTTCTTGGGAAGTAACTTTGAATTTCTTCCATTTGGAGCAGGGAGGAGGTTCTGCCCTGGTATGAACTTTGGCTTGGCAAATATTGAGCTTCCTTTAGCTCAACTTCTCTACCATTTTGACTGGAAACTTCCTAAGGGAAATGAAGTCGACATGTCCGAGGGAGAAGGAATAACTGTGCCGAGGAAAAATGGTCTTTACTTGATTCCCACACCCTACAACGCTTCCATTGATGGCTAGATATTAAGCCAACAAAAGGAGGATCGAGGGAGGTTCCGAACTTGTTTACAAATGAGTTAGCCTGTTGCTAGCTTTTCTATATATTTTTTTTAGTAATTTCCTAAATTAGGTGAAAGTTTCATCCATGTATTTTTCTTTCACTGCAGTGATCTTTGTATCATTGCCATTTATGGACTCAGCTTCTATATAATGAGAATATTTGTTATACATTTCATATATATTTTTTGAGCTATATTTTTCCTAATTTTTTTTTGAAAAAATAAGTGTTGTATTGTACTGCGTTCCGTGGTTCCGTTGGGATCAACTTAGGCTTTTATGTTTGTGCTGGTTTTTTAACACTGTAATGGCGTTTTCCGGTGAATGAATTTGGGGTTCCAACTAGTTGGTATGTGATTATTATTTCTATGGCTTTCTTTGGAGAGGAAAAGTTGTTTGTATCGTTGTGAACTTATCGTAATTTTTGGAGGGTCTCATGTCAGCAAAAACGTGGCTATGAGCCTGCTCTTCCCAATTCCCATTCCCTCGTATAATGGCACAAGATCTTTCTCCGACCAATGAACTAAGAGCTCCTCGAGCTGAGGGATCCTCATGTTAAGGTGGGTCCCACTCTTAGTCTTCATTGATCGACATGAGCTCTGAGCATCACGGTTGAAATTATCCCACAGCAAATCTCCAACTTTCTTAGTGGAACAAGGTGGTGCCACCACTTCTGCAACCTAGTTACCGACAAAAGAACGGATAGGGCTATCTCCCCCATTCAACCTCCAGTATTTGAGCAAGTATATCAAGAAGAAAATTGACATACATTAAAAAGGACAAGGTGTAGGAGAATATTTTTGATAGACTAATTATAAATAGCCGACTTTGGTCGTGAAAATCGGTTCTTGTCCACGTGCAGAGCAACATCAATAGTCTTCAAATACACAAACCATCATTTTCAACATTTGGTGAGTGAGGAACATAACCATCGTTCAGTTCTTGGGATTGTCTGATCGTGTGATCAACAGTCAAATCTCCAAACACATCATTGTCGACCAAGCATGGTGAAGTGGTCGATGCTTTTATGCTGGCAACCTGTAAATACCCTACATATTGTCTAGAAGTGAGAACCTCAGCCAAACCTCATGGCACAGACAAGAATTTTAGCCCATGAACAAGAACAAAATAGCTATGAGCAAACTACTGGGAAGCAAGATTACAATGATAATGGAGTGCATGCAGCAAAATCTCCACGGGAAACAGAGCAAATGTATCAACAAAGAACTCAAATGTTTATATGACCTACATCATACAAATAAGATCTCAACATTCAGAAGACATGACAAAAAGAACATCTTCCCACAAGCAAAGCAGATCACAACAATCCATCGATATTTCAAAAGCACCTACATATACCATTAATCTCACACTAGGAGGACTAGAAATCCTTGATACGAGAATCCCATTAATCAGGCAAGAAAAATTGGTAAACCATCACCATATGGAAGGAATGCATCACGAAGTATCATCAAGGCTAAGATCAATTTAATCAAATGACTCGTCATCATCAGGAAGGGGTTGACTGGCAGCTGCAGCAAGCTCTGCCTCATGCCTGAGAACATTCAACAGAAATTATGCTCAATATCTTAACTAAATATGAGAGGAGAAAAAGTTCTTCGCTAAGATGTGCCCATACTAAGTCAAAGACGGTTGGGAACCTACCATCTACTATGGTTCACAAAGGATTTAGCTGGCATAAGCACTACGGCTCCAAATTTACCAAAGAACAAAAACCGCGCTCGCGAGAGAGAGAGAGAGAGACTTACTGCTGCTGTGCAGCCAAATCAATCTGCACTTCTGGTGGAGCAAGAGCAGGAGATTCCACAAAGTGCAAGTTAGGATCCCTGCAGCCAAAAAAAAGGGAATTCATTCAAATATATTGCACTACAGATGTCTACCAACATATTGGTGAACAACAAATGCTTCAAATATTTGCCATAGAAACAGATTAAAGGTACTAACCCTGCAAGTTTCCTGGCAAGATAAAGAAAAGGCTTCTCAAAGTTGTAGTTACTCTTTGCTGATATTTCATAATACTGCAAATTCTTTTTCCTGTGGAAAGTAACCTGTTTTGCTTTCACCTGCCTGTTCTTCACATCGACCTTGTTCCCACAAAGAACAATTGGGATGTTTTCACAAACCCTGAGATAGGCAGCAGAGAGAAGTCAGTACTACGTCATTCTTAAGATGGCATCCAGCCAAATCTACGGGCGGCAAGCTTAAAAGTAGAAGAAAGGACACACCGACAAAGATCACGATGCCATGTAGGGACATTCTTGTATGTTAACCGGGCTGTGACATCAAACATGATTATTGCACATTGTCCATGGATGCTGCAAAAATAAAACATCAGAAACATGCTTTATGGAAATGGATATGGATATTTAAACATCACAGAAAGGGAAAAGGACAACAAATGGTAACTTTAACGATATAAATAATAATAATAAACTGAAAACAAAGACATTACATATTAAAGAGTTTAAAAAGGCTCAATTAGATAGCAATGTGCATTTTTACTACATGCGACGAGAAGTAACCCTCCAGGCATTTTAAGGTTTACAACTCTACACAAACCAATAAAATAATGGGAGATACTCTTATACTTACTAGTATCCATCCCTAAGGCCACCAAATTTTTCTTGACCAGCAGTATCCCAGCAATAAAACCTGATTTTCCCACAGTTAGTGAAGAAATCCAAAGGATGAACTTCCACACCAATAGTTGCTATACATAAAGGAAGAGTCAGTTAGAAAATAATGCAACAAAAAAATCCAGAACTAAAGGAAAAAAAATTATTCAGAGGGCTTACGTTCATATTTCTTCTCAAATTCACCAGTAAGATGCCTCTTCACAAATGTTGTTTTCCCTAAAGTGAAAAGAATACAAAATCAGAAAAAAGCAGAGGGTAGATCGGACAATCAGTTAGTAGTGAGAGAGGAGTGGATGGTTAGGAGGACCAAGATACACAAATGATTAGTAATGGAGATTCTGTAAACTATCCAACAGGATGTACACAATAATCAAAAGGTCCAATATTTATTTTTCATCTTTGCTCTATCTTTTATTTCTATTTTCTTTTCGAGTTTGTATGCGTGTACATACGAGTCTGTGAGGCTGTTGGGTTCAAAACATGAAAAACTACTTGATCTGTGTTGAATAGCATTAATGAGGTCTTCCATATTAAATTTCGAAGATGCACAACCTATATAAATAAATATACACATTTGTGGCGATTTGAACTTCAAATTAGATCCAAGCTTTATGTTCACAAACATGAAACTATAATAAATGAAAATGTACTCTTCATCTCAGAATATACCCCAAACTCTAAAGCCCATATCAATGTGCCCTATACAAGCAATTGCATCCAGGCACCCAAACCACATTCTAATCTTCACAACTTCAAAAAATAAAAATCAAAACACTTAATGACCAACCAAATTAATTAAAAATCACAAGGTGAGTTTAATCATAAGCCGATAGTTTACCAATTTCATCCCAGAGATAAATTCTAACCTCAAAAAGAAGTAGTAAGCAAATTAATAGTTTAATCAAAACTTGTCGGAAATGAAATTAAGAGAATTACCCGTGCCACCATCGCCAACAATTACAAGCTTGAAACTAGGGTAGTCCACAGTCTGTTGATTTGGCAATGCCTGAAATTAAAAAAGAAAAAGAAACATCGGAAACCTCATAAATACAACGTATTCAACCATATCAAAACATAAAACAAATTAATGAAAATAAAAAGTTTAGAGAAAAACAAAAAT
>CAIGRL010126694.1:0-14108 GCA_903798325.1 Fraxinus xanthoxyloides | reverse complement strand
AGTAAAGGGGAATTTTTGGGTCCAATGAAAAGTTTCTCTTTATAATGGGACCGGACCGGATAGCGAGTGGCCCACACCTGTGTAAAAACGTGATATCCGGTTCTCGCTCCCCTCGCTTATCACGCACTGTAAAACCCCATTCGTTGAAGTTTGGGTTTCTACAGATCCATTTGATCTAAATTGAATAAATCAAAATTTCAACAAAAATTAAAAGATACCAAAATCGAAAGTGGAGATCTGCTTCGATGGTTAATCCTCGCGCTGCTCATTTTTTATCTCTACTTTTCATTTTCCTCCTGGTAAGTTACATTTTTTATTTTTATTACTTTAATTTGTTTTAATGCGCTGAAATACTCATTTGCGTGAATCGAATTTTTTTCGTATTTTTTTACCATTTTGTTTATGTTGTATGAATATATAGTGTTTAATTTTATGCACGCTTTGGAAGATTGAATAAACATATAAAGAAATATTAATGGTTGGAGGAGAGGGGGATATGCGAATTGATATTTGTATAACGTTATGTGTCAGTTATTAGGAGATATGTCATATGGGTCTCCGTTTGGGAATCGTAAAAGCGGGAAATCATCCGTGTTTTCATTGTTTAACCTCAAGGAGAAGAGTCGGTTCTGGAGTGAATCCGTTATACGCACTGGTATGTTTTTTTACATGCAGTTATTTTTGTTCTTTGTATATTTAGTGTTTGGCTTCAGTCTTGAACAGTTCTGTTGTAAATGTAAATGCTGGTTTGTACAGATTTTGATGATTTGGAATCATCTAACCCGAGCAAAATGAGTGCCATCAACTACACCAAGGCAGGTACTGTATCCTGATGCATCTCTCAGGACAATCTCCACAACTATAGGCTTGGTTACTTTAAATCTATTTTGCCATTTTTGGTTAATTTCTTTTTTATGATAATTATTTTCTCATACGGATTTATTAAGTTAAATAGTTGTAGCTTCCACTAATAAATAAGTTATAGGTTGAATTTCTATGTAGTAGGGACTAGGGAGATAATGTGCGATTCTGTTAGTTATTTCGTCAGTTGAAGCCCTTATGATGATGCTTAAAGGTTTTGTTGCTTGGCTTATTTTTTAATCAAATTTTAGTGGTGGTAGAAGCTTGAGGTACATCAAACACTAGTCAAAATTTGATCCTTCCAAATTAGGACAGAACTCCTATTCTCAAATGAACTAAGGCCGCAGCAAGATGATTGCTTTGTTAGCTGAATTTGATGTTAGTAACAAAGAAGCCTATAGATTAAAAAAATAGAACTCCTACTTCTTACATCCTATCCAAAAGTACTACAATTGTTAAGTCTGGAAATGAATAAGTTTGCTGTTAGTCTGTGCTATAAACATCCTCGAAAGAAGAATGGCTATACAAGGTTTGCAGCACGCTGAGCATACTGCTTCCTAGTTCTAGTGGAAAAATTCTATCCACGTGGATAGCAGGCGAAGTCCAAATTCTTGCAAGTCTGATAGAAAAAGGATTCTAGTGGATTGTGTCCTTGATAGTTTACTTTGTCTTTTGTTTGTTAGTTGTTTTTTCTTTCGTAACTGACAATCTACATGCAACTTGCAAATTAATGCATTGTGAGAAGATCAGTGGAACCTTCTTTTCCCTGTGATTTTGTTGTATCAATGGAGCACAAGTTCAACAAATTTGATCACCCTATGAGGTTCTCCCATTTATTTTGTTAATAAATTTGATAAGCTCACATCATAATCAAAATCCCCTTCATTTGTATTGTAAGCATTATTTCTCTTGAAATCTAGGTGATATTGCAATTTCTCAGAAATTAAAAGTTTTGATTTTTCTTGAATATCAGGTAATGTTGCAAATTATTTAAAGCTTTTGGAAGTTGACTCAATGTACCTACCAGTCCCTGTAAATTTCATTTTTATTGGATTTGAAGGAAAGGGGAACCAAGGTATGTGACACACTGTTTAAAACTTTCACGGGTCAACTTTTTCCCTATACTTTGTAATGCAATATGTGGTTAATTATAGCTCTATTGTTTTCTCCTTTCCAGAATTTAAGCTAAATGCTGAAGAATTAGAGCGTTGGTTCTCAAAAATTGATCACATATTTGAACATACAAGGATTCCGCAAATTGGAGAAGTCCTAACGCCATTTTACAAGATTAGCATAGATCGAGAACAACATCACCATCTTCCCCTAATCAGTCACATCAGTTACAAGTACTATCCCATTGCTTATTTTTTTTCATTCTGATGTTAATGTCGGCTTGTCTGTCTATTTTAACAATTGATATGTCACTTATTTATTGTGATTTGTCATTCTTCTAGTTTCTCTGTTCATGCCATTCAAATGGGTGAAAAAGTCACATCTATATTTGAGCGAGCTATTGATGTCCTTGGGCGCGGGGATGATGTGTCCAATACCAGGTACATATCAATCAATCATCTCGGTTACTTCCATGATATTTTCTTTCGACTTATTTCATTTTCTTGTGCTCTTTGTATGTCATGTCCATCTGCTTCTCTTGAAAGGGATGATGGAACAGGGCTTTGGCAAGTTGATCTTGATATGATAGATGTCCTCTTCACCAGCCTAGTGGAGTATTTGCAATTGGAAGATGTGTATAACATCTTTATCTTGAACCCCAAGCGTGATGCTAAAAGATCTAAATATGGCTATCGGTAGGTCTTCTACAAATTGCTCTAGCACAATCTATTTATACTTTTGTGTAACATTGATAGGCAATTATTTGCCTTTCAAGGACCTATATATTTGGCTCTTCGTCTAAGATGGCCTAAACTTATGTGCTTGATTTCTCTGTTGTCTTCATGACCTGACAGGAATAAGATAATTAAAATGCAGACCCTTGCGCATGAGGGAGGCACCTTTCTAAAATTAGATGACGATTGTTATCTTGAACTTTGTATTTACATTATCTAAGGTGCTTCATGATGTACTTGCAATCGTGTTGTTGATGAACTTCCTTCTCTCTTCTTTCATGCTTTATTGTGCAAATGCATGCACTCATGTTTTATTTGATGTGGGGGTGGTGGAAGGTGAGGATTCTTTGAAGGTTGTTTTAACTGCCCATAGAAGCTTTGTTTGTCGTACAATTCCTTTTTTTTTTTCCCTCCCCTCTTAGGGACCTATCTATTTGCTTATTCGTCTAAGATGGCCTAAACTCCCACTTGATATCTCTATGGTCTTCATGGCCTCACAGGAATAAGATAATTAAAATGCATACCCTTGTCCATGAGGGAGGCACCTTTCTAGTATTAGACGATGATTGCTATCTTGAACTTTGTATTTACATTGTCCAAGGCTGATTCACGACATACTTGCGAATATTTTGCTGATGAACTTCCTTCTCTCTTCTGTCATGCTTTATTGTGCATGTGGATGCACTTGTGTTTCATTTGATATGGGGAAGTGGAATGTGGGAGATTCTTTGAAGGTTGATTTTATTGCTCTTAGAAGGTTTGATCGTCATATAAGACTTGTTTGTATCTTCAAAGGCTTGATTTTTTATTAGATTATTGCACCCACATCCTCCAATTTTTCAAAGAAATTATTGAAAGATTCAGTTGTTTGTTGCTCAATCTGTAATGCACACCAAATTAATTTGCTGTAATGGGTGCACTGGCTGACTGAATGAACAACTTATGTGATGCCAGATTATGAATACTGGGTTGGAGATACATGTATGTCACTTTGATGACTGGGTTTGATCAGTGAGTGCGAGTCTAATATGGCTGGGTTTTGGGGACGGGCTTGGATCAACTTTTGATTAAGTGTGCTTGAAAATTGGGATTTCTGCTCATATAAGTTCTATATAAGTTATGCACGCATGTAGAATTGTTGAACTGCCAACCTTTGTCTAGGTTGCAAAGCTTATGGCTATTCTATGTTACAACCCGATTCTCTGTGCTCAAGCTGTTATATTATATGTACTGTCTGCTTTGAAAGAGCATCTGGTCTCTTACCCATCAACTCGAACTTCTGTGCCCATGCTGTTGTATCATACTATCTGCTTTGAAAGAACATTTATCATATTACTTCTCACAACTTTCTTTCGCGTTTTCATGAATTCGAACTCATAACTTCTGTTTTATGAGAAATTTAAGTTGAATCCTACCCCTCATGACTTTGTTTTGCATCTCTCAAGATTCGAACCAAGATCGCTGCCTTTTGAAAGACTTGAGCTGAATCCCACAAGGGGTAAGATGAAAAATGTTCTCCTAAAGAGAACTATATGTATTATAAACAACTTGATACATATGTCCAATTGTTACCAGAACTCAACTTAAGTCTCTCATAAGGTAGATGTCTTGGATTCGAATTTTGAAAGACGCGACAGTAGGTCGTGGGGGGTAAAAAGGCAAATGTTCTTTCAAAGCGGACAGTACGGCTTAGGTACAGAGATTCGAGTCGTTACATTCTCTGTGTAATATTATCTTCCAGATTTGGACTTTGGAAGCTCAAAGGGATTTAGGCACTCTCTTATTTGATATCCATGACTTTGGATAATCAAAGGGCATACTGCTTTGAGGCAGATCTGAGTAATATGGTATAAAAATTTGATCTGTACTCATTTAAATGATCCTAGTAGGATGCTTGCCTAACTGCAATCCATTGAACATTTTATACATGCAGCTCTTTGCTACGACTCCTTTAAAAATAATTAGCATCTTAATTTTTTATACATTTCCCTAAATGGTTTTATTTACTCTTATCGCCTACACAAACTGAAGATTCTATTAATAATCTTGTTACATGGGCATGGGGCAACTTGAATGTTGCTGTGGTGTGGTGGCGTTAATAATTATTTTAATAAGAATTGAAATAAGAACTATAGTGGAATAACTTTCTTTTTATTGATTGAATTATGATTGGTGTAATGAAAAAGTATACATGGCAATATTATTCACCAATCCTATTAATACAAGGAAACTAAAATAAGGAAACTACATTCTAAAAGGAAATAAACTAATCCCAATCTATACAAGAGATAAGAATAAAAAGATAAAACCTATTACAACTAAACATCTTATTATAGTTATCTAAATTTTATCACAATAGGATTGTCCTACATCATACTAAGCAGTCAAATACTAGTGCACTCTTCTATATTTGAGTTAATGTTATTCCAAACTAGAAGGTATAACTGTAACTGTATAAGAATGGGTTTCATGGGATTCATAATTAATTTTATGTTCTTCAAATTCTGAGTCATTGAACTGGCGAATTTACTTTATTATAATTTTATTGGAAAATGCATTACTGGTATTCATTTTTCCCTCTAGGTTTTTACATATGATATTTATTGCACAGAAATTTTTTATCTGTCTGGACTGAGCTTTGGGTTCTAAGTTAAAAAGAAAAAGTCCCCCACCCCCAACACCCACCAAAGGAAATAAAAGAAAACAAAGTTAAATTTGAGATATGTAATTTATGAGTGTAATGATTACTGTAATTATATTCTTTATGCTATATTTGGTGACATGTATGAATATTTTTTTGATATTGTCGTGTTGATTTGTTCGCAGACTTGTGATTCAGTGCACACGACTGCTGTCATTTTGGCTAATGCTAATATGATATATTACCCATGCTAAATACATGTTTTGGAGTATTTGTTTTTGAAGAGTGATGTATGTCAGCTTAAATGTTTTTTTAGAATATATGTGGCTGTAAAACTTGTCTTTATCACCTTAGAATTTAGATTGGTTAATATGAAAAGGTTCCAGTAACCAGATCTGCTAATTGCTGCTTGAGATTGTACTCTAATTTTTTAATACCTAGATATATTTTGGTAGGTATTATATTTGAGGTAGCTAGAGAAAAGAAAGAAAGAATATCTAGTCAATGCTGAGCATCTTATCTTTTTCTAGTGCTATTTTCTTTCTGAATATAGAGAAACCAAAAATTGCAAGCCACGTGACTGGCAACTTCTTTTTAGTTTTTAGTGAACATGGTTGGACAGGTGGGTAATGCTTTTGTACTAACCTAATGCTGTTTGCAACCTCTAAATGATGCCAATCTTCTGAAAATGTGGCTTCCCTGATGAAAATTGAATCCCTTTCTGATGTATGAAGTTGTTCCTTCAGATTTTCTAGATACTTTTTCTGGGTATTTTTACTAACTCTTGCTTAATTTCGCAGGAGAGGCTTATCTGAAACTGAAATAAACTTTCTCAAGGAGGTACATGTTAAAGATTTGTAATATCTTGTATATCAATTGTTCTTGTTTGACATTTACTACGCTCTCTATGTTTTCCAAATTCATATTGTATCCAAAATGTTCTACATTTTCTATTATATTTTGTAAAATGACACCTTTTCTGCTGGTTTATTTGGCTATTCTTCCCTTTCCTTATCTAGTCTAGTATTCTAGTCTGAATTATCTTTAGTTAACATGACACTAGGTTTTCGTTGTATGTTGTATTGGGTTGATTCCATCCTGACTAGATGTTCTCTCTGTAGAACAAGGGCTTGCAAACAAAAATTCTTCAGTCTGGAAGTATACCAGAAAGTGTTCTCGGTTTGTACTGTGTAGAACTTGTCTTTGGCTCTTTTCCTCTTTCCTCTTGTCATGAATAGATAAATATTTTCTTTCACTTATTTCTATGTCAACTAATGAGATTCTGTATCTGGATTTTTTTTAGCCCTTGATAAAATCAAAAGACCATTGTATGAAAAGCATCCAATGGCCAAGTTTTCCTGGACTGTGACAGAAGAGGCAGACACGGTTGGTTATCCTTCTTTAAATCTTGAAGCAAAACACATTTTCTGAATCTAAGTGTGTCAAATACAGTAGGGAAACATTTTAGTACCCTATAATTATTTTTATGCTAATTTATTTTGACATGAATTTGTAAACTTCTTAATTTAGGCAAAAAGTGACATTAACTTCTTTGATTGAATTATTTTCTGAATAAACTTATCTGACCTAAAGGCCCATTGCTAATGCCATGTAGGAACACTTTCTTATATGCAAGTGTGTTATAAAATGTACATCTTCACCAACATAGCTTATTGCTCTGTATTTTGGAAACGTTAGCACTGATTTTTGCTGGTCATTCTTCCAATGGCTGATTCTACTTCCATTCTTGTGAAGGATTATGAAAGTTTTTTGCATAGTTTTTATGAGAGAGATACTAAGGATGTGTTTGAGCCCATTTTTTTGGAAGAATGGATTTTTTAATAGTCATTTTTTTGGAGAATGTGTGGTAGGGAAAAATTTTGGCTTTCCGTGTAAAATTATTTGTTTGGAAGAAAATGTTGTTGAAAATGAGTTTGGAAAAAAAAAAAGAGTTATTGTAGAATGGGGCTCAAACAAGGGCTAAGCCTCTTTCCCAATAAATTAGGGGTTGTACATGAATTTGCACTCCGTTTGGTCTATTTTATTTTCACAACATTTATATCGAGAAAAAGAGAATGTTGTGAAATGACGAGAGCATTGTCATTGATTATTCTCATCCATCTTTTGTGAAGATTTAAAAGCTTTCATCATCATGATTTTCACATTTACTTCTTGGCTTTGCTCATAGCAATTGATAGAATGGTGTGATAGATGCTAAAGATGCATTGAATAACAGTATTATACTTTCCAGATAGAATGGTACAATAGATGCATAGATGTGTTGAATAACGTTGAAAGGCTGTATCAAGGGAAAGACACAGCTGATATCATTCAGAGCAAAGTTTTGCAGGTATATATCTCTTTGCTTAATTTATAATGTTTACAACTCATCCAGATTAGGCAAATACTGGTTTTCTGCTTTGATTACTGGATGCCTGCTAACACATTGTCAACAATGTCAGATTCTCAACGGTCTTAGCCGTTTGTTGGTGAAGTATTCTAATTTGGTAACTTTTTCTCTTAGTTTTTAAATGGGAAAAATGAAGATTTGAAGCTCTTTCTCGAGAAAGATTTGAAGTCTAGCGACTTTAGTGGATTTCATTCTGAATGTCTTACGGATACATGGATTGGAAAGAATAGGTTTAGTATCTGTCTCTCTATTTTTCTTTTGTTGGTTAGATTTTGACTCTTAATCATTGGCACCATTTATCTCAGGTGGGCATTTATTGACTTGACTGCTGGTCCTTTTTCCTGGGGACCTGCAGTGGGTGGAGAAGGTGTACGCACAGAACTGAGTCTACCAAATGTGGAGAAAACAATAGGCGCAGTTGCAGGTATTGGATAGTTGAAGAAGCTTTTGTTTGATGTGGGGTTATTTTCATGTTATGATAGAGATTTGACAACCTGCAATAGTTCTCCTGCTTTCCACGAGTCTATGCATTTCATATGAATATTTATTAGATGTGTGGCTCCACCACCACGTTTTGATGTTTTCAACAGGTCTGCCACCATATCTTGTAAAATGATGGCTATTTAAACATGCTGGGGAAAACATGTGCTATTTACTTGTTTTTCAACCTTTTATAATTATTCAAAATAAAACATTGTCAAAATGTGCAAGTTGGCTTATCTATTTGCTGCTTATTGATGATGAATCTCTTGCCTGCTCTGCAATACTGCTTATTTTTATATCTGATTGTCCACTTGTTCTCTGATTATACATCCAGAAATTTCAGAAGATGAAGCTGAAGATCGCTTGCAAGAGGCTATTCAGGAGAAGTTTGCAGTGTTCGGTGATGTATGTTTGCATATAAATTTTTTTTTCTTGCATTGATGTATAATTTAGCGAAGCTTTTTATTATTTTATGTACTCTAAAGTTGACATGTAGGACCCATTTACAATATTAAACACGAACCTGATACACACTTACAAACAGGCCATGGAGTTTATCTGATGCCACTATGAAGGATCGTGTTATGTTGTTATTTGGTCATACCGTGTTTGTTGACCTGAGGATGTAAACCTCCTTGTGATAGAGTTTCACTAGCTTGTTGGACGGTGGCTTTCAGTCTTGCGGGAAATCAATGATGATTAGTGTGTTTTAGTCTTGTTGTTCAATATAGTTGCAGATGCATAAATCTGGAGCTGGAGAGTTATAACATTTGTGGCTCATCATAATAATTGTCTCCCATCCCAATCCCCATTCTTGTTTGGTGTGCTTGTCTAAGCAGAATGCAACTCATCAATTGTGTCAACTATGGACTGATTTTAATTGGAGAGTTAATCTCAAAGCTTCACTAGTAGTTCTGATGTTCTTCGTCTGAATTTGAATTGGTAAATGAAATAAAAGATGAGATAAGAGTTAAAAATGATCCTAACACAAAAACTGAAAAACCAAATATACCTAGCATCTGTGGAGAAGTGTACTGCTATGAATATCCTTTTGGCATTTTCTTCTTGGTTTTTGAAGAATAGATCTATTTTCTTTTATTTTTTATTTTCTAATGAGAGTTGAACAACATTATTCAGCTAAAAATTGTTTTCAATGTGTTTTCACAATCTATAGGCTAACAACTATTCCGGTCTTGTCATGTATGGAATGAACAGTGGTAGGAGGGAGACAGAAATGGGCTTTCCCCTTTTCCAGAACCACATCCAATTGCTTTTAGAAAAGGAATCATCCAGTTTAATTTCTAAAAAACTTGGAATACAGTGAAGGGACCAAATCCCAAATGTAGAAGAAAACTGCATAATTTCTTGATTTACTACACAGAAATGACTTTGAATTATTTTAACTATTTATAATCATTATGGTTACTGCCACAATTTATAGAAGTTTCCTAGTTAATTGAATAGCATGGTTGTTGGTGAACAAAGCACTGAGTCGATGTCTCTGTGTGTATGCTGGGTTTTTAGATGTTATCCTTAAATTCTCTATTATTTACTGTGTGACACTGAGCATGTGTTTGTATATTACAGAAAGATCATCACGCAATTGATATCCTTCTAGCAGAAATCGATATATATGAGCTTTTTGCTTTCAAACACTGCAAGGGAAGAAAGGTCAAGCTCGCTCTTTGTGAAGGTACATTGTTTCTGTTCTACACGTAACAGATTGCTTTTTGTTTTTTGGGGTGGTGATTTTGGGTAGTTATTTAAACCCTACTGTGAAGTTGTTTGGCATTTAAAAACTCATCTGACTGAACTAAGGTGACCAGCTGCAACAAGGATAGAGCGGTTCGTTTCTTTTTAGAGGCTTTTTTTTCCCATTTCAATATAGAACTTTCTGTTAGTTATCTCGTTTTGTCCTGTTTATTTATACAAGACTTATACAAGATTAATATGCTTTCTGTTATGTATGGGATTATGGATTTGTTCTACCACTTGCATACAATTTTTCTTTTTTTTTGTGTTCTAAGCTATCCTTCGCGTTCTCATGCAAATTCTTGTAAATTTTAATACCAGAGCTTGATGAGCGCATGCACGATTTGAAATCTGAGCTTCAGTCGTTTGAGGGTGAGGAATTTGATGAAAGTCATAAGAGAAAAGCCGTAGATGCATTGAAACGCATGGAGAGTTGGAATTTGTTCACTGATACTTACGAGGTTTGCCATGGCATTCGTTCTATATCTGCCACATATCAAGATATTTATTTATTTATTTTTTGAAAACTGAGCTCCTCTTGTTAAGATATATGACTGATACATCTTCATTTCTAGAAAATGAATTATAAATCTGACAAACTTGTGGTGATGCAGGACTTCCAAAATTACACGGTTGCCCGTGATACATTCCTTTCACATTTAGGGGCAACATTGTGGGGTTCACTGAGACACATGGTATCTCCTTCCCTTGCTGATGGAGCATTTCACTATTATGAGAAAATATCATTCCAGTTGTTTTTCATCACACAAGAGGTAAAAATTATAGGCTCTTATTGGGTAATCTGGAAATATTGGAAGGAAGTTTTTTTGGAACTTATCTTCACTATTGATTTGTTCATGCAGAAAGTCAGACATGTTAAACAGTTGCCCCTTGATCTGAAAAGTCTCATGGATGGGCTTTCCTCCCTGGTTTTACCTTCTCAGAAAGTGATGTTCAGTCCACACCTGTATGTGTTTTGTAATTAATTTTCCTTCAATAATTTCAAATAATTTATTATATGTCTGAGTTTCCATTGAACTTCACAGACCATTAGTGTTTGTGTGTATGCGTGTCCAAAAACGTACTTACGAACCGAAAAGATACCATCTCTATTGTTAACATCAATCTTTTCCCGTCTTTCTTCTCATGTAAATGTCTTTTATCTGGTGGGGTAAACCGATTTACCTTGTGTTAGTACCAACTCTGGACTTGTTTTATTGGTATGTTTTATATAGGATGCCACTATCAGAGGATCCTGCTTTGGCAATGGCTTTTTCAGTGGCTCGTAGAGCAGCTGCTGTTCCATTATTGCTTGTGAATGGCACGTATAGAAAAACCGTACGTTCTTATCTTGATTCTTCCATTCTTCAGCATCAGCTGCGGAGGCTGAACGATCATGCCTCTTTGAAAGGTTTGGCACCTAGACCTCTTTGCTCTCTTTTTTTTTTCTTTTTTTTTTTCCGAAACTAATTAATTGTGTTGCCTCATCCAATATGAGAGAATGGAGAAACAACATTGATGCTTCTCGGAGATAGACATGGTTATCTCATTATTGTGAATAGCTTCTTGTAAAAGCATTCATAGTCATAGTTTATCTCACGAACATAAACCCAGCAGTTGCTGGCATATTGTGTTCTTTGCCACTAGCGGAGACAGTACTCTATGACGTTAATTAACTTTTCGAATGTCAATGTCTTGAAGTTCATACAGATTCTCCTGACAAGTTGGCGGATATGAGTGGATGATGAATTAATTTGTGGGTGTTGATCCTGATCTTGCGTAGAATGATTAGCATTTACCAGGACTAGAAACTTTTGGGTGATGGCTTAAATAACGCACATTACTTAATCATGGGGGAAGTATTATGTATACTTAGCTAAAGTAATGGACTCGTGCCCAAGGAAATTTATGGCCTGTAACATGAATTCACTGATGAACAAACACTCAAGTAGTGATGTATGGGAGTTTAACTTGCATATATTAGGGGAACTGAATTTGGCATCAATATTGTTCAATTTAGCACATCAGAAGTTAATAAATAGCGTTCTAGGCTTAGATGCTAATGTTCTGCTAGCTATATTAATATGTTTTCTTTCATGATAGGATCACATGCACATAGCAGGTCTACGCTGGAAATCCCTATTTTCTGGTTCATTCATGGTGATGCGCTGTTAGTTGACAAGCATTACCAGGCAAAGGCACTTTCTGATATGGTTATTGTTGTTCAGTCAGAGCCGTCATCCTTGGAGAGTCATCTGCAATGCAATGGGCGGTCGCTTCTCTGGGACTTGAGGTTTACTTATCATGTCATGCATGATTAGATTTAGTAGTGATGGGGGCTGCAGCAACGTGTTCTCCACTTTTTGTTAGTGTAATTTTTAAATTTAGGTCAATGATTATAGGAAATTTGCAGCTGCCTTTCTGGAACTTGTAGTTTCAGGTCTCATGCAAAAAATTATAAATGGAAATTGGGATGTCCTATTCCTAAATTTTTGATGTATTAAGTTGAAGAAATAGGTTTAGAAAGGGAAGGGAAAGGGGAGAAGACATATTTGTGGAATCCTTAGTTGCATGTGAAGAATTTAACTTCAGACACCACCTTTTGCATGGCCTATTCCAAAGTCCTTTTAACTTTCATTTAGGTCCAGCCTAACTATTGCATTTCTCTGTTTAAATCAAGAATTACGTTGGTATTTTCTTTTGAGTCTTTGAGCTGCCTACCCATGATGAACTGCTGGCCCTGGTCAATGATTTTGTGCCTAATATGTGTTCTATATATCCCGTAATGTGTTGAAATCAACTATAGTATTTGAGTTTATTACCTGTAGTGAATGGAGAAGGTGGCTGTCAAACAGACATTTTGAGCTTTTTTCTGGAGCTTTTTTTCTGAACGAAATATCCTTCATCTAAAGATGATAATGGGCACATATGCGTATGTTTGGGAAACACTAAGTTTCTAGTCAAAGTCACTTCAAATTTATCCACACATTTATAGCAACTATCCACTTATTATCTACACATTTTGTGGGCCTCACTACTCCTTTCATTATAAGGAGATTATGTAGTTGTCGTAATTTTGACGTCCTTTGAGGATGTTCAATCAACAAATTCCATGGAATTTGGTTGGAAATATAGTACATTTTGAATGGCCTGTAATTATTGTACTTGTTAGAGAAAACATTTGAAGCTTCTATGGAACTTGTAATAAATCATAAAGGTTGATTTGTTCTTTCTTACAACAGGAGGCCTATAAAAGCTGCACTTGCTGCTGTTTCTGAACATCTAGCAGGGTTGCTTCCTCTTCATCTAGTGTACAGTCAAGCACATGAAACTGCCATTGAGGTTGTAACTTGTACACTGCGCTTTAATTTATGAAGGGTGATACACCTAACATATTGCTATATGCTACTGTTTGAAAAAGGAAAAGAAGTTGCGTAGATCTGAACTTGAGTTTTTTTTTGAAAAGATTATATTGTGGGAATACATGTTTATGTAGTTTCAGAGGCATGCTTCAGTTTGATTTTATAATTATGACGTTAATTTTAGCAACTTTCGAAAGTCTTTTATAAGAAAACATTATATTGTATGATTTGCCCTGAGAAATTGCTTTTTACTGGAAGAGGATTTTCATTGCCTCTTGTTTTGTTTCCATTAATTAAAAAAGAGATGAAACTTTGCTATGTGCTATCTATTGTTGAGATCTATTCCTAGTATATCGGATAAAAAGGGGCCGTTAACCGCCAAGGTCCTCCCTGGACTCATTTGGCTGTGTAAATATATTGCAACACTGGACAGATTGCCCTTTGAAGAGAGAAATGCAGAATTACCTGAATCCAATATCATGGAGATTATTTAGCATTTCATCTTGTAACTGTGTATTTGTATTCTGTACATATATTATATGCGATATCTTCTAACTGGGAATTAGCCCCTATTTGACAACCATTATTTTCACTCTTTTTTCTACATGCTCATTTTCAACAACACATTCACAAAATAAAATATTCTATACGTAGACCAAAACTTTTCCCTACTTTTTTTTTTTAACCACTCATTTTCCTAAAGGATTATTCTACTTTACCATAATGGGTGCCATAATCTTTTACCGAATCAC
>CAIGRL010126674.1:0-13371 GCA_903798325.1 Fraxinus xanthoxyloides | reverse complement strand
TTTGTTACTTTTAGAGATACTTTTCAACTAACTTCAATCACTTCCCATTGCTGATAGCGTAAAAGTTTATTTGTAAATTACAAGTAGATAAGTAAGTTATGTAAAGTAATTTTCTTTATTAAAAAGGAAATTCGAAAGATCCCCAACCTTTACTGCCTCGGCTCTAACCTTCTATCTATAGAGCTCATGTCCTCGAAGTGTTAATATTGTGTATAGTATCCTCAATAGGCACGGGAAATGTCACGTAGAGTTCAAATCAATTTAAGAGTATAATGATCATTTTATTCAAAGTTTGATCTTTTAATGATCAAACGTACGTTACAAAATGATCTCAGACGCAGACATTCAAAACCTTACGATCAAAGGATTGAAATCCAATCATCAAAATGTTCAAAGTTTAAAAACCCCAAATGCTATTCACCATATAAAGTTTGGTGATCGTGATGACAAGTAAAAATAAAAAATCGATGATCACGAGTGAAATTAACCAAGAAATTTTACCACTTATTTCAAGGTTTCGCCTAAATCCATCAAACTAGAAGTTGGCTACAATTTTCAAATTTTACTTCACGCCTATGACATTTATATGTTTCAAGTATTTAACTTCAACCACAATATTGAAACATCGATTTTGATCTAAACATGTCAGAACTCACTATTTCCCACATTTGTTGACCAATCGTATGCAAAAAACTTTTACAACGTGGAGTTATTCAACTTTGACAAAACAACGTTCAACAAGACGAATAACAATAACTTCAAAACAAGTCCTCCACATTTAAGTGAGTGCCCTACCTTCATCCAATAAAGAATGCCCAACAAAGCCCCCACGAGCATTGCGTAGTGGTAAAACATGAAGGTTCTCTACGGAGTATCGGATGTTAGAATCTCCACATAGCTAAAAGACAATATTTTATGTTGGAAGACAAATGTCCCGTGGAAACAAAGTTATGGTGCGCTTTGTTATCCCTCTAGAAGTCTTGTCCTCACATCGTAAAGAGAGGTCCATGGGAGGAGAATCGCATCCCGAGTGTTCGGTCTAAATGTGTATAAGCTTTGGAACGTATTCTTATTTACCTGGATGACAAACTAGGAGAAAAGTCGACATTCTACAAAATTAGTCAGACAAAACTCGAACTCCAGAATCACAGGAAAAAAAGAGAGAACGCCCAATAAACACCCTAATTACACAACAAAAATCCAACATCGCAAAAAAAAATAATAATAATAATAATAAATAAAATAAAGTAAAAATTCATTTCTTAAGACCAATCAGTTGTTTTATACGAGATATATATTTACGATAAAACCACTTGTACATTCTCTTTTGTACATTATGGTTTACACTCCATTGAGTTTAAAATTAAAATGGGCGAGAATGTGTTTTTTTTTTTTTCAACCGCGATACCTACGCGCCATTTGTCAATTCGATAAACGATTTGGTAAATGATTACGTACGAATAGAATTATTATTATTATTATTTTTATAACTATCAATATACGTGGCACAATGTCAAATTTGTTGTCAAATAAAATGTACGTATAACATGTTCATATATTTAACACAAATTACGAAATGTACAAAAAGGGTAAAGGTTCTTGGTGAGACGAGCACGGAGAGCAAGGGGTTTTGCCGTTTTGGGCTTTGGATGAAGAGATAGTGGTATTTTAGTCTTTAAGTATGCAAAAGTAGTTGTAATTTAGCCCATTTTGAGGTCTATTATTTAAAAATTCATTTTAAATATTTCATTTTAATTTTAATATAATGAGATTCACCCATTAAAAATGAAAAGTTCTAAAAAATTACTTATAAACGAAAACGTTCTTGCGCAAGAACCAGCGACTCTCCGGTACAAAGACTTGCGACCTGCAAATTGTAGAGAAGATTCTCCCTCCAATAATAGGTACAAATAAGTTTTCCTTAATTTTGTTTTCTAGCATACATATACGCTTTAGATTCTTACAAGATTACCCTCAGTTTAGTTAAGGTTGAGCTATAGGGTTTCCAAATGAATTTTTAAGAATTTTTTCTTCTGCATACTTGTTTTTCTTTCCTGCTCAATTGGTAAATAAACTCGTAGGCGCAGTTGGTTCAGTGGTTGCGGACTATCGTGAAGGTTAGAAACTTAGTGTTTAGCTGTTTTTCTTTTTTTGTTTATGATTGTAATTAAGAGTTGAGCTCTTGAAATTCTCAAGCATGATATCTGTATTTATATGGTTTTGGCTTGTAGAATGTTAAGGAATTCGTGTTTTTGTATGTGTTGTTAAATACGCTTATTTCAATTAGACATCATTGAATGTAGGCATGAACTTTGGAACTATTACGATTTTTTAGATTCAAGTATGTGTGCTGATGTGTTTCAGTGAAAATTATTTAAATTTCAGATACACAATGCTTCAGTTGTTTCTCTCTGAGCCGAAATGGATCGATTACAATGCTAATGATGAATCTGCTAAGCAGAGAAAATCTCTTTTGAGTGAGTTGGAATCAGTTATCCAGTCATTGCTGTCTTCGGGTGGCCGATCAGAAGCTCGGCTCTGGCTTTGCAACACTCTTTCGGGAATAAGTTCTATTAGCCCGCACCGCCAACATGAGCTATTTTTGAGCTTACTGACATCCAAGCCAACAAAGCAACACTTAGCAGCACAACTTCTGCAATTGATATTCGATAAGCAGCCACAAAAGGTGGGACCTATTATAGCCAAGAAAAGTTACATGTTACAGGATTTCTTCAGAGGCAAGTAACTTCTCAAGCTGAAAATTCAATCTGCCTTTGAATAAAGCACTTGCAGATTCAGTTCTTTGTAGAGTAGTAAAAATGAGTGGGTTGGTATCCTTGATATACTTTCATGTAAACATTTGTTCTCTTATGGGATTAACTGGACCTTGATTTTGGAATCAGATCTCACTGATTAATGAATAATTGAATGTGCATCTTGAAACGTGATCTACGTGTAGTATTTAAACGACCCAAAAGAAAAAATTTCATTGTTACATGGATTGATAGATATCTCATTTGATTATCAGAAATCACTACGTCAAATTTAGATCAAAAGAGGTAGCTTTTGATAAATGAGTGATGGAAAAGGATTGATATAGCCTGTTCCCAATTTATTAAGATTAATGTTTAGCTTCATGTTTTATATGTACTTCAATTTCAGTTACAAGCAGAAACAGAAAGTTCAATAAATATAATTCTGGTGTTTATTGTGCAGTTTTATTTATTTGTATTGCTTTAACATAATAAAATGAATAAAAATCCTACCTTTTTTCAATATATAGTTTTCTAGACTGATCTGTAAAGCTTCTCAACTCTTGGAGATAATATCTAGCTTATATATGGTTCAAAAGATATCTCAACAAGATTCTTATATATTCACGATCACGGTTTAGCTTGCTAATTATCTAGTTGCCCATGGCAAAATATTGTTTACTTTTGTGAAAGATTGCTTTTCTGCATTTGAAAGTTGTCCACTATTTTTGAATTGATGAACTGGTAATTAATCCAGGAAACCCAGTTCGTATCTTGCAGTGGTTCTCTAATTTTTCTGGCAGTGGTGGTTTGGAGCATGGAAAAGGGGCTAAGGCACTGTCCCAATTTTCCTTTGTGAATCGGGACCTTTGTTGGGAGGAACTTGAGTGGAAAGGAAAACATGGGCAGTCACCTGCAATGGTTGCTACAAAGCCCCAGTACTTCCTTGATCTGGATGTCCAACGGACAGTAGAGAATTTTCTTGAATACGTGCCTGAATTTTGGTCATCACGTGAGTTTTCAGAGTCATTAAAGGACGGTGAGATTTTGGATATTGATACAAAATTCTTTGTCAATTTGTTTGTTGACTTGATGTATAAAGAGGACTTGGAAGAAATATGGGAAGTTATAGATGAGTTCCTCACTGAGGAATCTTTTTCATTTTTATGTCGTCACCTTCTTATCATTCTTAACGAGCAGGAGTTGCAGCTTTTCCTAGATATGATCAGTAAACATCTTAATCCAAGGTCAGAATCCATTGAGTATGGTAATGCATCTCAGTGGCTTGAGATTATACTTTCAAACTGCACTGCTGATTGGACTATCAATCAGCTACTTCTACTGAATGCAGTGACTACTCAAGGTCGGCAGCTCCTGCGTTTTGTGCGAGAGGAAGGCAGTGAGAGCATAAAGGAAAAGATAAACAAATTAGTTTTTCATCTTTGTGAATCAGGCAGTGCCAATGATTTGACACCGATCATGAAAGAATGCTTTAACAGGAAAACAATAGAAGCTATAAAATTGTTAGGCCTGCAGTCTTGGGCTATTCATTTTAGGCTGTCAGAGGAATTTCATTCTCCTGAATCCTGGGAATCTTTATTTATCAATAATGGGATAAGGTTTCACAAGTCCAACAAGTATACATTGTTACAATATGATATTTCAGAAGATTTTGGTTCTGATTCAGATGAAAGGTCTTCAAAGAGATTCAAGTCTAAAAAGAAAAGAAAACATAAGAAGAAAAGGAGGAGAAGTTTTGACCCAGACGAAAGTGAGGAAAATGAGTTAAGAGATTTTGATTTGTCAAATAACAGGCTGGATTTACAATCTAAGGCTGGTGATTGGCTGCTATCTACTGATGGCTATTCTACTACCTGGAGCAGTGTAAGTTTTGACTGCCTTCATTTAGAAGTAATTTATGCCTGCCTTGTTGCTGGTATCGCATAATTTTTTGCCATCTCTTTGCTGTGTGAATTTAGGTATAGGGTTTAGAAACTTGAGGTATCAATATGCTCGAATACTCATAAATATTGTCAAAAACTTTGCTTTTTAGGCATACCTCGAAAATAGAAAGTGAAGAAATGCATAAAAAGCTCCATTTATGGAATCTTTTAATGACTAGTTTCTTATGTGAAGGATTAGTTTCTCAAGGACATTTGAATTTTCGAACCCATATCTAGCTTCAAAAATTTCACCAAGAGCCTCATTTCGCTTTTGTCAGTATGAAGTGCCAGAACTCTTTTCTCTTGTTGGTTCTTCCCAAATAATGTAGACTACTCATTATGTATTTGGCAACTGAAGCCCACTTATGACTATTGTTCGATTTGAAATTGTGTAGCTTCAAAAATTTTACCAAGCGTTTCATTTCACTTTTGTCAGTATAAGTACCAGAACTCTCCTCTTGTTGGTTGCTCCAAAATTTTTACCAAGCGTTTCATTTCAGTTTGTTTTGCATGTCATTCATGCTGTATCCCTGGTTTCCTTTCCCCTTTTTATTGCATCTCTCTCTCTCTCTGACACAGACAAGTGCACAAGTACATTGCAAGCCATCTTATATCACCAATTTTGGATCACTATGCTGTAATGTAGGTAGACCTGCCAGAACACCTGTCAAAGCATTGCTTCTTTCTGTGGTTGAAGTGGGTTTTTGCCAAATGGAGAGATGTTGCTTGACCTTTCACTTCGACTTCAGGTCAAAATTGTTGAACAGGGAAAAACCGTAAGTTTTAACCCCTGCCATGCACTTGAAACTTTTTTCAAGATTTGCCCGATAGAAACTGATGCTACTCTGTGGTTTCTTTTTCACCACCGGTTGGAAATAGTTTGATGAAATCTGCTTTACTAAAATGAGTAATCCGACTTGTAGCCGGTGTACTTTATGGATCTGAGCAGGTGTGTCAAGTATCTATCAAAGCAGCTTTGCGAGTACCTGAGAGAATTCTGCTTTGATTGCCTTGCATGGAATATGAATTGCAGTGGATGATGAAGAAACAGTGATATGCTGGAGAAAAGTGATGGTGCATTTTTATGGATCTGTTTTTGTATTTCTGTGTTGTACTGAATGTAAAAGACTGGAATTGAATTACAATTCAAAATTAAAACAAATACTCCAGAGACTGAGCACTATGTCCAGATTGTCGCGCATTGAATAATTCTATTTATCATCTGGTGATAATCATCCGTTTAGGTGGTACAACCAGCAACAGAAGCTAAATTAAGGAGGCAGATTTTTAGAATAATTCTTGGTGTACATAGAATTATGTTGACATCGACATTATGCTAAACGATGCTATTGCTATGTACCAATTTTTATGTACATGTAGCATATCTCTAATTTCCAGTTCAACATTATGCTAAACGATGCCATTGCTCATCCCTCTACACATCCTGAAGAGTTTCAAACTATCAAGAAGTCCTAAAGACGGCCTTAATAATCTAACCCCAAGGATTAATTCGAGGGCATAGGTCTGCAACACAATCACGGCGATTTAAAGGGGTTATGTGAGGTCAAATGATACCACACATTTTTTTTTTGCCCTTCCACTTTCTGCCTCCCAACTTCTCTTAAGCCACGATCCTTCTCTTGAGCTTATTTGCACTGACGTTGATCTATCACAATTTTGTCCACCTCAACACCAGACTTCTCAAGCCCTTAACCCACGGGTTGAACTGAGCAATTGGATTGAAGATTTGAAAGTTCGAATGATAATCTAATTGTACATATTGAGGACGACGCATTTGACAATAATGATATGCGATGATTCCAAAATATAAAAATGCACAGAAAATGTTTGTAGTAATGTATTGAATTATTTTCATTAATATTATGTTGTTTGAAAAAAAAATTCTAACTTATTTTTTGACCCCACGATAAAATCGAACACCTCTGTAGGTCTGCGAGTATAAATTGAAGTGCACACCCATACTATTCACGTGGCTGCATCCCAAACTCTGCTTAGAAACTTCTTTCAAGTTGTTGATCTGTATAACAACTGGGAAGTGGCCAACAAGAATTACCATTGAGAAAAACAAAATGTAAATACGAAAAAATGGCAAATTGGAGCTTCCAAATAACCAGTTCTGCAGGTTTTCTATTGCAGTAAATATAGTTGATGACATCTAAGATTTTGCTTCCATAAATCATGATTGAAGTGAGTTGGGCGCTGAACCAATGTTAATGAAGTTCTTATGTGGATGTAAAAACGATATCCACATTGTTCCACAAAGTCTTGCAGATCATCGTACTGACTCCTTACATAGCTAAACACGGTGTAAAGATAAAATACGCGTTCGTCTCAAATTATTGGAAATCATAAAAGTTAATATATTGAACAAGTTACAAAAGTTTACGACACAAATGTACTTGCAGGTGCTCAACACACATTAGTCGGTCCCAGGCACGTACAACTAATAATTTTGAGCGTCATTCTGGCATCAAGGAGCCGAGAATGGAACAATGTTGTCTGCATTTCCCTTCAAATAGATGACCTTAGAGTAGAGGAAACTTCAGTTCCAGTGTTCTCAAGCCCTGCAATTAGAATGCGAAGTGTTATTTCCGGCTTAAATTGATGCATGAAAAGGCATATCTCCATCTTGAACTAGAAAAGCTGGAGTAAGTGGATCCGAATCAATCATTTCTTCAGAAACAATGGTCAATTACTAGCTGTAGATCTAATTGCACTTCACATTTAACATCTCATCCATCCAGAGAGGATATATATACCATCCAATTATTACCGACGTTGGTCTTCCGCCATAAATAAATAAATCATAAACCTAATGAAACTTCTAGGAAACAGCATCCAAAGCTTGTCTGGTAGAGGCAACTTGTTTGAGACTGAGTGTAATTGCCGTTCTTAGATAGACTATCAATTCTTACAATGTCTGCAATAGCTGTAACATGTTAAAGGGAAAAGAAACACACTCGATGACACATGGGCTGGCAAGCTGACATATTTGGGACAAGAGCTTTTCGAATAAACCATGTTGCTTTGGCGGTTGGAATCAGCAGCACAGTCTCGAGGCTGCAAGAAAATTCTATTTTCAGAATAGAGACTAATATCAATTAGCAGAGTAAAACAAAATGTAAATACCCATATAAATAAAAGTAAACAGGGACTGTTTCGTCTGGAAATATGAAATGCAAAATTCTCTAAGTCAGATTATGTATACAAGGCATCAAATATGGTAGTATCATCCAAAACTTGAGCAAAAGGAGGATGGGGACTGAGGAAAAATGTTGAGCTATTGATTCATCAAAAAACAAAAATTAAAAGAACAAAACTGCTGCTAACTCCAACAGACAATTGGGTGAAAACATCAGCAGCTTTAAATATCATGAATTGCCATTTGTGATTTTTCAGAGATTTAGAAATTGAGGGAATATTTACTAAACATAAATATGAAAATAGGATGGAATCTGACCTTGAAATCCTTATAGAAGCATAACCGAAGTTCCTCCACAGCGTCACCTTTGCATTGAAGTTCTGGAGTTGCATGGAAAGCAGTCTGAATGGCAGAAATAATGCCTCCTACAGGATACTTTTCAGTATTTGATGCTACATATCCAGCTTCTTGCAGAGCTTCCTGCATGATGTTAAATCCATTGCAGTTGACCCGAAAGTTCAGGAAAAGAAATCGAATTACCAACTAATATCAAACTTAAAAAGGTTCATAATTGAAAAAACCTAAAAGATTAACAATAATACTCATTTGAGAAGAGAAATTTATACTGTAACATCAGTCAATGTCTCGGATAAATATGGGGTTTTACACATGTTAGCCCCATATCCTGTAGGAGAATCCTTGGGAAATCAATATCCTTAGTGTCATCCAAACTAGAAATGGTATTGCACTGCCCTGCCCCATTTCCAAAACATCAAATTGTATCATATAACGGAAAGATGCCAACAACCCTCCCTGTGAACTTTCATTAGGAGTTCTCATTTAAATGTTATCTTACCTGGTCTTTTCCACAAGTTAACAATCTTGGCTAACAATTATTTTAGCAAACCTGCATAAATGGTCTCAAGACTCTCAACATATATCCTGAAGTTCTCATTTAAAAGTTATCTTCTTTGGTCTTCTCCACAAGTTATCAATCTTGGCTAACAATTATAATAGCAAACAGGCATAAATGGTCTCGACTCTCTACATATATATTTAGACAGCTCAACACTGCACGACCACTAGCAAATTATGAGTAAAATATGCCAACTATAAGTAGCACAAACTCAGATCCCTGAAACATTTTCCATCACTTGGTTCTCCTCTCATATTAAATTTAGCGTTCTGAATTAAGCAACTCCAAATAGCCTTAATATCCCCGAGTTCCTGTCTAATCAATAGGTAAGGCAATAATGTTTGATCATGCCAGTTAATGCATACAGGCATCAAAAGGCAACTCACGAGGGAGTAAAAGTAAAATAGATGACCCACAGGAAGCCCTTAACTGCTCCTCTTCATCGAAAAGCAGGGAAAACCGTTTATAAAAAGTTCATTTCGTTGAATCTTAGCCCTTAATTGCTCCTCTTCATTGGAAAGGAAGAAAATCGTATATGAGAAGTTCATCCTTTCGAATATTGAGCATGTAGTCACGGGCAGTTCAGTAAATATAGCACCAACAAACGCATTTCTTTCCTGAAAATGGAAGTCATAACATAACTTCCCTTTGGACCGAGTCAAATGATGTACTTGACACTCGTATCAAAATAACACATAAAGGCTTGAGAAGCCTGTATGAGGCAACTACAACCATTTAAGAAACATACACGAAGAATGAAAGTGGGAAAAACATAGAAGCTAGACAGTATGTTCGAATTTCTCTTCTATCAGCTCAATCCAATATAAAATGCAATCTTACCGTAACATTATATTTGAAATAAAGATTAAGTGTCGTCAAGAAATAGCTGTATTCATCTTTGGTAACTGAAGAGGAACAAGTTCCATGTTTTTCTGCACAGAGAGAACACAAAAATTAGATTAATGAATCAGATTCTTTTCAAGTGAATGAAGTGTACTTCTAATCTGAACATGTCAACTCGGCTTCTGAAATATCTACAGTATAACTTCTAATGTATAATAAGATTTTCCAATCCCAACTTGGATTAACGGGTTAAATTAATCCTCTATAAATTAATAACCTCTATTATATAATAAGTTTTCCCAGTCCCAACCTTATTAGTTTTTACAGGTTATACAGTATATGAATATTCAAAACAGCCACACTTGTCCATTTAGAATCGTTCCTCGAGACAGGAGCTCAAGAGCAGAAAATAATAATATCAACGTAAATGTAGCTTTATGCACTAATGCAATAAAAAGAGAAGGGAGCAGGGTGATGCAATTTAAGGCCAGGTTTAATGATGTGATATATGCTAACTAGACGATCAGCTAGAATACAGAGCTAGTTTGATGATATTGGAGACAAGTAGCATTTATATGGACTACTATATATCCAAGCATGTTATCCATCAACACCTCAAGCTATTTGTAAAAAGATAAATGTCATACTGCTTTATATGTAGATCACATCTCCTAGGAAGAAAGAGAAAGTAAGCATGCCAATCTGCAACATAAATGAACTTATTCGCCTATTCAGATTTCCACCTTAATATAAAGCATGCTTGGGAGTGCTTAAATTAAAATTTAAGTGATTATAAGTTGTATGTCTTGCAAAATGTACGGAAAATAAATAGGTAGTAGTCGTGCATCCTACGGGGTTGTATAGATAAAAATTATGTTTGATCAATTCAAATTATGAGTCTCAAATCATATAGAAAAGCCACAAGCAATTTTAGATTATTCGTTGATATTGAATGAAGTACTAAGAATCAATTTAAATGCTTTGTTGCATACAGAACATCATTTTCAACTAAACTAGAGATATATAAGTAATAAGCTTCATTGAGCAGATCATAAATCGAAAGGATAAAACTACAATAGGATTCACACAAAGCAAAGATGATTACCCCACTGTCTCAGGTCATCCCCCAGTTCCAATATGAAATGAACAAAGGGAGCAATAATTAGTTTCGAGTAATGAAATCACCAAATCTAATGAACAAGCAGCCAATAAAAAACTACCTCATGTGCCCAAAATAATCCTTTTCCACCATGGCAGTTTGATACAGAACTACAACTGAAGGATGGCCAGTACTTGTTCAGAGCATCAAGCAATGTTGAGATCTGCAGCCAGTAATTTGGTATTGGACAGAATAAAACAAACAAAGCAATAGTATCTGCTTAGGAAATAACCATTGGCTTTAGAAAGTATTTTTCGTGTCTGAATAAAAGAACTAATTTTGATTAAAGAAAAAGTTGGATATTAATAAATAAATGGCCTAGAAAGAGGAAAAACGCACTAATTTAGAATATAGTAATAAAGAACCACAATAACTGAACAAAATCAAAACTTGGTCGCATCTCGCTGATATTCCATCTAAGTAAAGTAATTAATTTACACAGATCATTTCAATCTAACTGAAAATATTCTTAATATATAAATATGTATTTTTTTAGTGGGTCAATGTAAAATAATTCCTAGATCCTTATAAACAAGGATCGCCCTCATAACTGAATCCAGTATCTATTTGGTCTGGTCTCATCTTTTTGCAGATGTATTTAACAGTGATCCAAGTGAGTCTTCTCTACCAAAAATTCCTAATCTATTAGTGGATATCTTCATGCCAGATATAGTGACATTTTTGAAAGTCACCAACAATTTTCAATAGTCATGCAGATATACCACTGAGTGCGTACACAGGGGTTCTAAAATCTAAAGCATCTGTCCAGAGACTAAAGTGCATGAGTAAACTACCTCTTTCTCATCAAAACTGTGACCAGCACAACATGCAGGCCAAGTACCATCATTGTAGTCAGGCCAGAGTCCATCTGTAGAAAAAGAGTGAAAGACATGCGACAAGTAGAATGCAAATGACGTCAAAAGTTTTTCGAAGAATTTCTTTCAACAATCTTTCTGTCTCTTTTGTCGCACATATTCCATTACTTCTATAAAGCAAGCAGCAGGTAAAAAGGATGAAAGTCATTCTAACAGTTAAGTTGGAGATAACCAGAAAATTTACACAGCCGGACTGATTTTCATACGTCATATAATGGACTTACGGATTGTAAATTCGACGGGCGCATTTGAACTGCATCAAAATCATAAAGAGACAAAAGTAAGTTTCCCTGTCATTCTTATGCAATATATATTCACATGCGAAACTTTCAGATAAAACTCGGTTGAATATTGACGTGCTCAACATATGTTCTTTGTCCCTAATAATATTTAACATTTCAGTTCCTCAGATAATGGTCCTGTTAAAAAAAAAACTTTGACCACATGAATCGTCTTAACACATAAGCTTTTCCACAGATCATTTCATTAATTTTTCAAAAAAACAAAAAGTATTGAACAGAATTAGATCCAAGGCAACAGATCACGTCAGCATGCAAATTTTTTAGAAGTAAAAAAGAGAATAAAAACAAAATTACCCTCGGCAACATCCATTGGAGGAACAGCAACGCTTAGTGTGGCGACAGACAGTTCCCGGCCATTGCATAGACAGCTTAAAGTAATCAAATTCTCTCTGCTTAAGGTCTCCTCCTCCTCCTCCTCCTCCCAGTACCGATCCTACATCCCAACCGGCATTTATTTCTCCGATACAAAACATCCCCATTGAAAGAATTGAGAGCAGTACAAATTGAATCGATCGGTTGAGGAGAAAAGCCATGGCTCTGGATCTACTGTTGCATTGACGGTGGTATTGTTATTGCTTTATGCTTCCTATTACATATTTGGTGAAATGATCGAAGAACCGGACCGGAGGAGCTTAATACGACGGCGTTTTGATTGAATTAATCGGATTTATCTAATGAAAGAAACTATTCAACCACCATTTAGTTATGCCAAAAACATAAAAACTCAATTTTTTTTGTTTTTTACTCTATATTCAATATTAAGTATAACCGATTCATGTAATATCTTCATTTTTAAATATAATAATTTTGAAAAATAGGATTTGATAAACCCTTTAAATAATGCAAGCTGTATTTCTTATCGAACTATTGCATTTTTTTTTAACAAATATATAAATCTTCCAAATAGCTCGTTAATTATCATTATTAACTATAAAAACAAGTTTGTTATATATAAATCTCTCACATGCAAGCTCCACAATAGCTTGGAATATAATTGAATTATTGTCGGCTAGTTATAATATACTTTGCATTCAAGACGATAGCGTAATTCGATTATCTTCTGACAGTTTTTATTTTTTTTTTTCAAAAAAATTGGTTATGTCGACGTTAATTAATTTTGATGATTTTCCCCTTTCAGAAATCTTGTATGAAGTCTTACAGCTAGTCTACTTACTAATGAAGTGCATAAAGAGTTAGAATTTATGATGACGTGGGATCGCAATGCAAAATAATGATTTCATGATAATTTTGGGTTTGTCCGTTTTTTACGAATTGTTAGTATAATTCGATTGGAAATGAGTCAATGATCACAACTCGGCGCATTTGACCCTTACATGTGTCGAATTTTGGACAAATTTCGTCGTTTATGCTCTCGATTAAGCGTTTTTGCCGCTTATAATAATTTTTATTTTGGTAA
>CAIGRL010126633.1:0-10031 GCA_903798325.1 Fraxinus xanthoxyloides | reverse complement strand
CTGCAAGGTGACATCTTATTCAAATGAAGGTACATACTCCATCTGCTCAGGTGCATAATTGAAGATGAGGCTTCATGTGTAATGAAAGATATCCAAGAAGGTGTATTTGATAATCATGCTAGTGGACACTCCTTAACATAAAAAGCTTTAAAACAGCGATATTATTGGCCTACTATAAGAAATGATGCAACGAACTTTTCTAGAAAATGCGATAAGTATCAAATGTTCGCATTGATTCCTTGACAACCTTGTACAAAAGCTGGTAACCAACAATGGCCCCTAGCCCTTTGCCAAGTGGGGAATCGACTTCAAATGACCACTGTCCAAGGAAAGATCTAATATGAGATTTATGGTAGTTGGCACTGGTTTTTTTTATTAAGTGGGTAGAAGTTGAACCCCTTGTAAATATTACTAAGGCTAACACTTGTAAGTTTATCTGGAAAACATTATATGCTGGTTCACAGTATTCAACTCAATAATTTCAGATAATGGAACACAATTTTAAGGAAAGAAGCTGAAAGCTACGTGTGATGAGTTGGATATCTGTACACACTTTTCCACTTCATATTATCCTCAAGCCAATGGGCAAGTAGACCCTGTCAATAAAACACTAAAGAAACCACCATAAAAATAGCCATTGGAAAAACCCCTTTCTCCCGAGCTTATGGGATGGAGATAGCGGTGCTAGTGAAAATTGGTGTAAGTTTGGCAAGAAGAACTGTGTATGATGAAGAACAAAATGAAGAATCCATAAACGAAAGCATAGACTCTCTTAGGACAAGAGAGATGATTCTAAAGTTAAGCTCGCAGTATACTAGAAAAGGATGTAAAGATATTTCAACTCTAAGATTCGCAAGAAAAACTTCAAAATAGGGACTTAGTCCTAAAGAATGTATTTGTCACAGACAAAGAAATGAGCTCCAACTTGATGACTTACAAATGGGAATGACCATATACTATAATTGAGCTTGTAGCAGCAAGAACATATAAGCTCGCAGGAAAGGATGGTGAGCTCTTTAAACATCCTTGAATGGCATGTACTTGAGAAAGTATTATCAATAAGATGAGAACCAATTCTTGCAAACTCAATAGAATTAATATTAATCGTTAAAGTTCATTTCTGTTATGCGAAGCCAATTGAGTTGGTTTAACAGTTACCATGCAAACCAAAAACAAATTAAACACTGTTCATTAAGCTGGAAAATATAACAAAATGGAAATTGTCATTAATGAAAAGGAAAGATACAAGACAATGTGATACTTGCGAACTACATCCATTATATAGCTAAAAGGCATATTATGCGAAGTAAGAACTATTACGAGGCAGAAAGGCATGTTCCACGAATTAAGTCACCTTGCATAACCATTGTTCCCGCAAAGATTCGGAAAGGAAATGTATGAGGTTTATCACAATAGGAAATGTATGAGGTTTATCACAATATCTAGAATTATGCCTTGCATGGTGATTCCTTGCAAATGTATATCGGAGGAAGATGGAAGAGCATGTCAGGCTTTCCAGCTTCTAAACCATCATCTGCTAGTCTTTGAATCATACGTGGCGAAATTAGAATCGCAGATATATGACTGTAGCATGTCAGATGAAATATTAAGATAATTCTAAAACTATGTCTTGTTGCATAAGGTAAGGGTATAAGATCTAAGAACGACTCATTAGGAAAATGTAGTAGAATCATAAAGGGAGGTGAATGAATAACGATAACATGGAAAAGAAGTCCAGTTGGGATAAGATATTTTCACTAGGAATCAACAGCAAACACGGTATTAAAGCATATCCTATATGATTTGGAAAAATGAAAATAAAAAGCAAAATGGTGCATATATAGTGCATGAAGAGCCTATCACAGACATAAAATCCTAAATGAACTCCTCATCCAAAACGTCGTGCAATTTTAGCCATCGAATAAGAAAGGACGCATAACAAACGATCATAAGCAAGCACATAATGCAAAGAGGGATAGGAAAAGTTAGAAGAATATTTCTTGAAACCATGCATCAACTGACATTAAAAAACTCCAACAACGTTGCATCTGGACCTTGCATTAATTACAAAGTAAATAAATCAAGCCAGTGTGACAGGGAAGTTCGCAACTTTGAAATCGTGAAACAGGTAAAGTCGTATATTTAATATAAATAATAAAATCGAACTTGTAAGACTATTTATTGAACCGATGTATACATCTTGCAAGAGTAACCTCAATCAGCTAGGAGTAAAACGACATGCGAAGGGAAAGAAGAAGCAAAAGGCTCGCCTAAAAAGTCACGAAACATTTTTTGCACCCAAGCTGGCTAAATGATGTCAATAAAGGGTACGTAGGCAAGTAAATAAAGCGTAATTCTTAACTGAATCAGTTAGAAGATGGTCAATGAGGGGTTGCCATCTGTCATTTTTCAAAAGGGCCAAATTAGCGCCAAACTTGGAGAAAATTCTATAAATAACTCCAATTTGAAAAAGAAAGCATGCAATTTAGATATCTTCATCTCAAATAGCTATTTTACTTCTTGTTTGAGCATTCAAATTAGTGAGTTTAGGAAGTGAAAATTGTAGCTAAGTGAGTAGGATTTGTTGATCCAATTTGTATCATCAACACTAACGTCGTGTTCTCGTTTCTTGTAATTATCATGTCTATTTAAATTAAAAATAATGATAATTGTACATAAAGAGTTACAAAAAAATTTATAGATAGATGATGAGTCAAGAAGAAGTGGTGAAATATTTTTTTTATTTGGTTGAAGAAATTGCGAGCCGACCATATCTCACCACACCGTGTGTGTGTATATATATATATATATATATATATATACACCAATTTGTAAGTGTTGATATATATGTAGCACAGTCGTTAAATTAACTGCATTAATATTATTTTTATTTTATCTTGACTAGCTACGTTGTTGCAATGGAATGTAACTTGGACGTCCTAAACGATCAACATGTTCAATAGTTCTAAATTAAATATAAATATAATTTCATTAAATTTATAATAATTTATATGATTTTTTTTTTATAACACTTTATGCTTATAATTAGATTTTCTTATTGTAATTATTTCATATTAGGTAGATTCCGGGCCAAGTCTAAGAATTTTGAGCCTAGATGATTCATTATTACGAGGCCCTTAACATAATTTTTTTATAAGCTTAGGTAAATAAATAACATAATTATATTTTAAATGAAAACTTTGTACTATCCAAAAGATAGAGTAGCAAAATATATAATCTTTGACAACTAGAGAAATTAGGGTAGCATAATATTTAGCAAAATTGTCCGGTTGGTGGATAACATGGATTTTGCCCCGTAGATGTAAAGTATTGAAAGTTATTAACTAAAATAAAATAATAGAATATGTGTAAATTTCAGTCGATCTATTATAATTACAAAAAGAATGGCTATATTTAGTAATAATAAAAGAAAGAATTTATAATAATTATATAAACGGTGTAAATTTTACGAGATAATACCATGAATAAAATTATGCTTAATTATCTACCTTAATAATATTCAAAATTATTTAATGTTTTACTTAACATGTCATCTAACCATCATAAAAATTATCACAGAGAATAGTGAAATATGTAAAAATATGTCGGTACCTTTACTAAGTTTCTAAGTAAATGGAAATGATCAATTAAAATTTTGACACATTAACTTTGTGGGTGAGTAAGGACATAGAAAGTAACACTTCTAAGAACTTTAGGTAAGTAAACGTCCTCTTATCTTCATGCATACATTGTTAAAAAAAATAAAAATTCCTTAAATTATTTTGTGAACATGATATTTAATTATTACATTTTATGTCATTAATGTTTCTAATGACAAATTCATGTAAGTCAATGCATCCATACATGCATGATATTTCAATAAATTAAAAATTTCTAAATGTCAATGTGAGAAGGAATATTTTAAAAATATTGTAGCCCAAATATTTTTAAGGGGTGTATGTCTATGTCATGAAAAGTGTGAATGGAAAACATAACATGGATACCAACGCATCTGATCAATGCTGAATGTTTAATGTTAATATTAATCATTTTGTAGCACTACCAGTAGATTGAATCGGGTTCCAAATGATAATTCTCCAACTACATTCTGATTGGTTAGGCGATATACACCTAACTAAAGTGAGCTGACGATATTAATGTTAAAGTTTTTGAAGAATTGAAAGAAATGGGATATATGTTGGAAAAAAAAAAAATTTATTTTAAAGTAATGCATATGCATATCATAAATATGCATCATATGCATATGTTTGCTTAATGAATATTAGCTCATTTTACGTTATCCCTCCTCATTTTTTAGATAATGAAGGCAAGATGATTCGAGACTACTACTTGTGATGCGATGCCTTAGTACTATCACATCTAAATATTGAGTTGGTTTTGAAAATAAATTAATATTAATTTAATTATTTTATATTTTATTAAGTTCATAATATTTTAATAAATGAAGTTATTGATATTTATAATGTTAAAGAAAAATCTAATTCCATTTCCACATTTATGGTTTTAAGAGAAAATTAAATGATAATACTTCCAAGTCTAGATATCTAGATTTGGAGGTGTTACACAAATCGACAACATTCATGAACCTTGTATAAAAGTTCTAGTTTATGGTTTTGGTGACCAAATAAAATGACACTTTACTAGACGTGGGAGTCTTTGTTGATTAGTGTACATAGTGAGCTTTCCTTTAGAAGGTCAACAGGATCACAAGGATCAAATAGTTATTGATGGATCATATGCTAAATTATCATTCACTGCTTAATTTTAATATGAAATATTTTGTTCTAAATGTCTTTGAAAGTATATGGAGAAACACAGAGAGAATGAAAGAGTAACCGAAAAATGAAGTTCTTATCGGTTTTGCAATGCTTATCGAATTTGGCAATTCTTACCGGTTTTGCTTAATACTCACCGGATGGTGTAAAAGCTTATCGGATTGTGCGAAAAAAGAACTCTCTGTTTTGAAGAGTGAAGAATGAAGAAAAAGAAACAACACAAGCTATGTTTCTTGCTGAATATATAAACTTACAAAACACGTGCTTGTCAACAACTTTCTACCTACTCCAATCAATCAAGTTGACAACAATATATAAGACCTTACTTGGATAACTTACAAAAGTTGAACTATCAACTATTTGTACTTAAATCACATGACATTAGATACTAAATTCAGCAACCATATGATAGTAAAAATGTAACAGAAAAAGTGTCGACCTTCTCTCAACATTTCTCCTTGGCACTTTTGCTGGAAACACAAAGATTGTTTCTTAGTGTTTCAAACCTTGCTTTACCTAAAGACTTGGTTAATATGTCTGCAAGTTGATCATCAGATTTACAATGTACTAGTTTTACTTCATTTCCTTCCTGAGCTTCTCTAATTGAATGGTATCTGATCGTAATATGTTTAGTTCTACTATGAAAAACTGGATTCTTTACCATGGTAATAATGGGCTGATTATCACAATAGATAACTGTGGCCTCATTTTGCTTGAACTTAAGATCTTCTAACACCTTCCTTAACCAAATTGCTTGATTGGTAGCTTCTGAAGCAGCTATGTATTCAGCTTCAGCTATTGATTGAGCCACTATCTTTTGCTTCATCGAATTCCAGCAAATGATACTTGATCCTAAGTAATATATCCAGATGTGCTCTTCATATTCTCAAAGCTTCTTGCCCAATCACTATCAGTGAAGCCGGTTAACTTACGCAATTCTGACTTCTTAAACCAGATCACCATTTTTTCAGTTCCTTTGATGTATCTCAGAACTTGTTTGGCTGCTTGAAAGTGCAATTCATTAGGCTCCAATCTGAATCTTGATAGAAGATTTGCAGCGTATGTGATATCAGGTCTGGTAGCTATTAAATATAACAAACAACCAATCAGATTTTATAAATCTTTGCATCAATCTACTTTGCACCATCTTCCTTCAACAATTCTGCATCCTGAACTAATGGCGTGCTAACAGCTTTAGCACATCCTTTGCAAACTTCCTTTGACTGTAGAAGATACTTTGCTAATTTTAATAAATCTCCATTCCTAGGAAGTAATGTATCTCACCCAAATCAATCATTTCAAAAGCCTTTTTTAGTTCATTAATTACCTTTCTAACTCACTTTTTGCTGCTGTCTGTGATCAAGAGGTCATCAACATAGAGCGATATAATAACCATTTCATATTCCTGTTGTTTTACATATAAAGTTTGTTCATACAATCTCTTTGTAAAACCAATATAACTAAGATGATTATCAATTCGACTATACCAGGCTCTTGGAGTCTACTTTAATCCATACAAGGATTCTTTAATAGATACACTTTATCTTCATTCCCTTCTATCAGAAAGCCTTCAAGCTATTCTATGAAGATCTGTTCATTTAGGTAGCCATTTAGGAAGGCTGATTTGACATCTAATTGGTAGATTTTCCAACTACTTTGAGTTGCAATTCCCATAAGCAATCTGATAGTCTCATATCTTGCAACAGGGGCAAAAGAATTAGTGAAATCAACACCAGACAGCTGAGCATATCATTTAACAACCCGTCTAGCTTTTAGCTTATTAACTGAACCATCTGGATTTAATTTAGTCCTATATACTCATTTCACTCCAATAACTTGTGGTCTGTTAGCTAGTTCCCAAGTTTCATTTTTCTCAATTATTTTGATCTCTTCCTCCATTACAGCCATCCAATTAGGTAATTTAGATGCTTCATCAAAGTTTGCGGGTTCAACTATCGCAGCATTACATCTTGCATAAATGTCTGCTAAAGGCCTCATCTTTACTCTGCCATTAGGTACCTTTTTCTCAATCAACAAACACCTAGCCATTTTCATCACAATCTTATTTTTCCTCTCACTGACTCCATTCTGTTGAGGAGAATATGGAATGGTTAGTTGATGCTTAACACCGTCAGCTTGACAGAAATTGTGAAATTGTCCATAGCTATACTCAATTCCATTATCAATTCTAATTATCTTTATTTTGCAGCCACTTTCATTCTCCACCATTTTCTTGAATGTTTGAAACACAGCTGCAACTTCTGATTTAGCTTTCAAGAAATAGACCCAACACATTCTGATTAAGTCATTTGAAGAGGATGAAATATCTACTGCCATTCAGTGTGGCTATTTTCATTGGACCACAAACATCTGCGTTCACTAACTCAAGCTTATTGACAGCCCTTCTTGACTGATTCTTAGAGAATGACAATCTTGTTTACTTTTCGAGTTGACAGACATCACAGACACGGGTATCATCAGTTATTTTAGGTAGTCTTTCAACAAGATTAAAGTCATACATTTGCCTAAGTAAAGTATAGCTAGCACAACCAAATCGTCTATGCCATAAAGAAGACTCACTTTCTTCAGCTAAACATGCATGTGTAGCGACATTTTTCCAATCTATAGGAAAGCTTCTATTTTTCATTTGAATTGTCATTAACTCCTTCCCATTTTCATCTAGCATAGTGCAGGCTTTATCTATAAACATCAAGAAATGATTTTTCTCTAGTAATTGCCCTACACTAACTAGGTTCTAATCTATCTCAGGCACATATAAAACATCAGGTATATGTTTAATACTTGTTGAAGTCTGAACAGCAATCACCCTTATGCCTTTCACATCTACAAAGTCTCAATTTCCCACTTTAACTCTAGACATGTAGGCTTTATTCAAATCAACAAAGATGTTGGAGTCTGCAATCATGTGATGAGTACAACCACTGTTCAATAACCAGGTTTCAACCTTGCTGCATGCCTTGATAGTAGAGAACATATGCTCCTCTAGCATTCCATTCTGATTTTCTGCCATTTTTGTTTACTCCTAAGGTTGCTTTCCCCTTTTGTTTTTGCACATTTTTTCAACACGGCCAAATTGTTTGCAGCCTCTACACTAAACTTCAGGCATATACCAACACCATTTGGGTGAATGCCACAATGAGGACAAGGTGCACACTTATCCTCTTTGCTTCCAGACTTATTGCCTTCTAGTTCTTCTTTTGAGACTAAAAATTCTTCATTCCAAAGCACATTTGATCTTTGTATTTACCTTAACAAACAAAGCTCCTTTTGTTTGTTCCTCTTGTCTCGTCAACCTTCTATGTTCAGTTGCCTGGAAGGTATTAACCAACTCAGCCAAGGTTATAGATGATAGGTCTCTAGAATGCTCCAGTGATGATATATTGGCTTCAAACTTTTCAGGAAAGCTTATTAAAACATTCTCTACTACTGTCTTATTTGGTAAATCATCTTCTAGTAGTCTGATTTAATTTACAACCTTCATAATTCTATCTAAAAAATCCTTTACGGCCTCAGTGTCCTTCATTTTTAAAGTCTCAAATTCTCTTCTAAGGTTGGGTACTTGCATTTGCCTTGTTTTTTCATTGCCTTGATATTCTTCTTTCAAAATATCCCAAACCTCATTTGCAATCTCACAAGTCATGATTCTTGTGAAGATAACATCTAAAATGGCAAACTGAATGAAAGAGAGTGCTTTGAACTTTTCGACCGCATCTTTACTATGCTGCTTAATCTGAGCTACGGTTGAGTTTGCTCTCAAGGGTGGAGGCTCAACTCCAGTATCTGTTATCTCCTACAAATCATAAGTTTTGAGGTAAGCCTTCATCTTTGTAGCCCAGAAGTTGTAGTTTTATTTCAACTGAATATAACTTTGTTAATGGTTTCTCTTGTCTGCTGCTCATGTTCTTCTTCTTCTTCCATTCTTACGGTCCCCTTTCTAAGACCAATAGAGCTCTGATATCGTGAAAGTATATGGAGAAATACAAAGAGAATGAAAGAGTAACCGAAAAATGAAGTTCTTACCGATTTTGTAATGCTTATCAAATTTGGCAATTCTTAACGGTTTTGCTTAATACTCACCAGATGGTGTAACAGCTTACCGAATTGTTCAAAAAGGAACTCTCTGTTTTAAGAGTGAAGAATAGAGAAAAATAACCACACAGAGACTATGTTTCTTGCTGAATATATAAACTTACAAAACACATGCTTGTCAACAACTTTCTACCTACTCCAATTTATCAAATTGACAACAATATATAAGATTTTACTTGGATAACTTACAAAAGTTNTTACCGATTTTGTAATGCTTATCAAATTTGGCAATTCTTAACGGTTTTGCTTAATACTCACCAGATGGTGTAACAGCTTACCGAATTGTTCAAAAAGGAACTCTCTGTTTTAAGAGTGAAGAATAGAGAAAAATAACCACACAGAGACTATGTTTCTTGCTGAATATATAAACTTACAAAACACATGCTTGTCAACAACTTTCTACCTACTCCAATTTATCAAATTGACAACAATATATAAGATTTTACTTGGATAACTTACAAAAGTTAAACTACCAACTATTTGTACTTAATCACATGACATTAGATACAAAATTTATCAGCCATATGATAGAAAAAACGTGACAGCAAAAGTGTCAACCTTCTCTCAATAGTCTTTCAGTCTTGGGGCGAAATTATGTGAATTGCAAACGTAATTTGATGTTTGTACTCATTACCAAAGAACTTAATTTTGTACTTGATGAATGTCAAGAGGAGCATACTTAGATTATGAGCAAGTCCAAGAGCCTTCAAATGATAAGTGGGTGACCGCAGACAAGATGTTTATTGTTACATTTTGGCATCTTGACAAATATGTTACAACGGAAGCATAAAAGTTTGCATACCTTTTATTACATAATGAAGAGCCTTCAAAACATATTTGGAAGTAAGAGGGTCACTTTGAATGCATCTGTACCTCTCAGAACATCCACATGAAACTCAAATTACCAGTGAAGGATAATACGTTGAATATGATTCTACACTTCAACGGGGCGTAGAATCTAAGTAAAATTATTTGTTTAACAACTCGGATTGTCTGGTGTTGAACATTTTATCTGATATATTCTCATACTTCACTATGGATTATCACTTCCACAAGATAAAACTCTATTAATTGAGCTAATGAGTGGGTTGTAAATGTATAGTGTTGGATTTTGATATCCAATAA
>CAIGRL010126563.1:0-13244 GCA_903798325.1 Fraxinus xanthoxyloides | reverse complement strand
TGGAGGAAAACATTTTCCGTGAAATCTTTAGCATATCAAATAGTCAAAATATTTTCCTACTTCCAGGAAAAATATCGTCAATCAAACAGACCCTAAATGAATAAATATTTAATTTTATTCCTAAAATAAAATACATAACAACTTGAGAGTCATCCTCTTACATAACAACTTGAGAGTCATCCTCCTTCCAAAGACCATATTGCTACCCCAAACTCAAGTCTCCAACTTGAGCTACATAAAGTGCTTAAGTGGCTTTTCATCTTCTAATGTGTAATGGACACTTTCTCGTTTTACCACAAAATTTCCAACATATTTCAAGTTCAAATAGCTCACTATTAACCTTAATTTTCTATCCATCAAATATTAATTTCGAGCAACTAAAAATGCTATAGTAGCCTACCCACGAAGTAAAACACATTGGTCTTCTAAACTCCAATGTTCAAATAGTTATCCCGCTTCAATAATTATTTAAAGTTGGTCAGAACCAACTTGTTTAAGACAATGTCCAATTATTGGGGTGTGTGATGGATATTATCGATGAATGAATGTATTTTAAATAGTGATATGATAAGAAATATGTGGTTAAAAAGTAAGGAAAAATTATTGATGTGATGGAAAATATTATTTTATTGAAAAATATTTGGCTAAAAATAAGTTTTAAAAGAATGCGAGTAAAACAGAGGCTATATTACCAACTTTGGCCAATTTCAACAACAGTTAGAGGGTGTTTGGCCCTCGGGTAAGTGGTAAAAGGGGAATGTGGAAAAACTCCAACTTTGCTTAAGGCTGTCGCGTTAAGGGTTCGAGTCCTGAAATATGGATTTGACCCTTGAGTAAGTGCAAGTATACAAGCAAATCTTTCATCCTGTACCTTTGGAGGCATAACCTGTGATTTACCTCATTCACCAAGACCCAGGGCAGGACAGGTGGGGACCGTCAAAGTTGCGGTTCATCCTTTTTTTTAGAGGGTGTTTAGTAAATATTAAAATTGAAAAACTAGTCGTTATTGTTGACTTTTATTAGACGAGTGGAACCAATAACGGCTATATTTTCAATTTTAGTTGAATTTTAAGCCGTACCAAACCAACTCTTAATAATCCGTGAGCTCCGTCCTTCAACAGTAAGGTGATGTAGTTAGAACTTAGATGTGAGGATAGCTATATTTTTAGCATATCTTATTCCATATACATTAGATTTTTAGGATTTAGATGTGTATGATGGGGGAGAGAGGTTCATGCCAACAGTTTCCATGCAATTCGCATGAGAGAGAGAGAGTCCAGTCAAAAGATATCCAATTCCGACCAGACATCATTTTCAGCACATAATTTTGTTTCTTCTGTCAAAGAATGTAAATAAAGGTAAAGATGGATTTTCCTTGATATTCACCCCATCCCAATTCCCAATCAATAATTCAAAATTCTACTTTCTCTCACACAGACATAGATAGGTGCAAAATGATCGCATAATGGGGCCATCTCTAAATATGCTCTCATCAAATATTCATATCCTAAGATTCCCCATCATAAGACATGCCAAGTTTAAAGTCGACTATCAACCTACTTCAACCAGAAAACCCTCTTTTTATTCAGGTTCGAGACCGGCTGGAGTATAATGTGGTAGCTAAGAAAAAAGAGACGTGGGAAAAGAAAAGCAGACGAGGAGAGTGTTGATTTCTTTTTGTTCCCCCTTACCTCAGTCTTCCACCTTTTTTACCTTGGTATTATACCAGTCTATTAAATTCCTGTTACGTCCCCACCCCTCTTTTTAACTTTTGACCAGATACCCTTGGTTTTGCTTACCCCTGCTTCTATCCATAGATTTTCTAATTGTCTCACCAAATTTCTTAAAGCATACTGAGTAGGCCTAGAACAGGAGAACTTTATGACCACATTACCAATAATTAAGCCTCCTTTTGGCAAATTTATAAATGGTTTATAAAGAAAAATAGTAGTGTACCTGTCATTGAAATTAATATTTGTCTTTGACAAAATTATAAACCAAGTTATAAATTGTTATCCAAACAGAGGTTAAGATTGTTAAACCTCCATCTTTTTCCCATCCTATTTTACCTCTCTCTCTTTCCCTCTCATCAATTCTCCATAAATACGCCCCTCTACACCACCAATTGCCTCTTCTTCTCAGTCCCTCTCCCTCCCTCTCTCTCACCCACATACACTGAGCACAGCACCACCTCTCTCTCTCTTGCCATTCCCCAGCAGGGTGATGCGAAGAAAAATGAGTAGAAGAGTGAGTTTCAGTTATGATGTCAATGACATGCCAATCATTTACCAAAAGTATGGTGACAGTTCTAGAGCTGATGGAAACAAGAACAAAGTAAGTGAAATATGGAGTTACAGACATACCAGGAAATCCAGGTTTTCGCTGTCAGGTTTCTTGAGGCGTACTGGAGCAAAGGCCACCAGAGCACTTCGCTGTATGTCTAGTAGAAAGAGGTGTTCGCGTAAAGTTTCTTCTGCTTCTTTGGCAAGGTCACATTCATATGCTGAAACACTTGATTCTCAGAGGGCTGAGGCTATAGAGGACTGCATCGAGTTCTTGAATTCTTCGTCATCTTTGCAAAGATCAAATTCTGTCGCAAGTTCTTGCTAGTAGTATTTTGTTTGGAGAAAGAGAAGGATGTAAATGAATCTGTTGTGTAGGTTATAGCAAGAAGTTGTCTGTCTGGGAATTTTTGAAACTGACAAATGGAAACGTAGCAAGATTAAAAGAAAATTTTCTGTTAGTAATCTAGGAACTCATCTTGCAATCCAGTAAAACATTTCAATGTAATGAATGAGAGATTTCGTAGCATTTTGAAAGGCCAAATTTGGCACTATGTATGCTAACCGCATAAATGAATGAATGAGAGATTTCATATATCAAAAATAATGCCTTTTATTTTTTAATTTTTAAGTTGTAACGTGTAGCCGCTTTAGGTATTTCTTTTCATTTCAAATGATATTGTCAACAGGAACCCTGCAATCTAGCACACATGACAAGCAACTTTCAAGAAAGTTATTATCCGTCCAAACTCAATTTGATAATTAAGTACATAACTATGACTTCAGGAAAAAAAATGTAGAATTTCGAATGTGTCCAATGAACCACCATGCTCAGGGATCAAGGGAGAGTTTCTCCAGACCTCGGACACCATGACTTGAAGCTTTCTTCATTTCCAGAGCTCGCTTGTAAGGGGGTGCAATAGGAGGTTGCACTGGATCTAAGCTCTTGTAAGATCCATCTGCAACTTTAGGAAGTGGATATGAACGATCGGAGTCATACCCACTGAGATCCCCGCAGGCCAAAAATGGAATATACACCTTGTTAGGACCTTCTAACCACCCACTACTGCAATCTGTCAATTGATAAGAACCAAAAATGAGAACATATTGATAATGATATCATCTTGCATAATCAGAACTCAAAAGAAGAGGATTGGTGATTATTTTTTAATTGAAGTTGGGGTGATCATTCTGTTACAATTTCTGAGAATTTCTTTTTGCGAGATATAGACATTGACGTGAAAGGATGAAAATTCCTTCAGTATATCGAGGAACAGGTCACACTCAGAAACTTGAAACTTCCCCCCAACCCGTTCATAACACAAAAGGGAAAAACAGTATGCATACCTGCATGTAACTACATTGAAAGAAGAAATGGACATACAGTTAGCACAAGCAATCCTTCCATTTTTTATTTTTTTTTATTTGTTTCCTTTTTCGGGATTATGGATAATGAATATTAATTAATAGTCCAAAAGGAAATGGAAACTGTATTTCGTCTTCAAGACAAAAGCAAGTGTTACTATCAGGATTACCTAGATCGTCTGCACCAGAAGGACTGCCAATCTTTTCAAGGAGGCGGTGCAGATCTTTTTCATTAAAACCTTCAGGGGGAGAGTAATTTTCACAAACAGCAAATGCTTCTGCATTTCAGATAATGGTAAAAGATTAGGTTTAGAAAATTCAAGATAAACTGTACACCATATGCTGAACTTTAAAATCTCTTGAGATACCCCAACACACAGAATCTTTTTAATATTTAAACAAGTGATAATTCCTTTAGCTACACATTTTCAGCCACCTAATAACTTGAATAATGATGCTTACACCGATAGCAAGTTCGGTGAGAAGACTTGGTCCATATATAGCAAGATTAATAGTTCTAGAAAGATAAATGCGGTTGAATCTTATGGAGTATCATCTTTTCACTTATGGAGGTGTGTGAAAATTCAAATGTCTATTTTTAAAGCCTTCTTAAGATCATTTACCATAGGAAGCGTGTGATAATCTGTTTTTGGCAACAGTCCAAATTCTTTATTTGCAACAATGGTAGGGTGAAGTAATTTGTTCCTCCTAATCCACAACTACAGTAGGTAGGCGACTGTATCCTCTCTCTGTTTGGCTCTTTCCTAAATGATTCCTAACAAAACCATGGTGCTGAAAAGGTCTGCAGCAGATGAAACAATTTGAAGATCCAAGAAGTTGTCCTTCCTGTTTTTGGAGTGGTATTTGGTGGATAAAAATTAGGACACACTTTAAACTGAATGGACCGGTCCAAATTCTCAGGAATATCACTAGAGAAGGGAAAATATGATATTGGAAGATCACATAACTAAATAAAGGAGTCCAGAGAAAATGAGGAAAAATATCGGTACCTATGCTTGAATTACGACTGCTTTTTGGTTTAGCAAATGTCACTTCTGTGAAAAACAATTTCAGCTGCAACAGAGAGGAAAAACATCACCGATTCTACGATCAACCCAAGATTCTGTCTACATATTAACTGATGTAAACATAGATAAACTACTTACATTTAATAGAATTATAGTTTACATCACAAAAAAATTATAGCACAAGTCAATATTCAAAATAAAAACACAATAAAGGAGAGATTAACAAATACCATTGTTAGAAGTGAAAATAAGTACTGTGTGCTGTGTAGTTTACAGTTTTAGCGATACCTCCAAAAAAGAAAACCCAAACTAAATTAACATAAACATCCTTGATTTTTATAGAAGGGTTCTAACTTCTAGCGCATGGTAACTTTTTGAATTGAGAGGAAATGCTTTTGTTGTTGATAATTGGTATTATAATGAATATTGAGTTTGAAATTTACTCTAATGATTATTAGTTCATCATAACAAAGAAAATCCTCAACATTTTCTTCAAATCAAAGAATGTGCTTGGAACTTTGCAATAGTCTATACATCATTTGCACTTTATACTGCATTTTATGCAGAAAACAAATAAATTGTACTAAAAACCTCTAAGAATCAATCAATACTAAACATTATCAACCTGCAAGCAAAATCAAAGAGATTAAGAGGACTGGTTTCAAGATAAAGTTGCTGCAGTACACAATCTAGCTTAGCAACGCAGTATCATGTAATCAACTTAGAACTGTCCAGAGGGGCGAAGATCCATTTACTAGATCAAACATTCTAAAGAACTTATACCACGCGTACACTACTAGACAAAAAAAATGATTTTGCTCAAACACTTTCTTGTATGAATTCCAACCTATATCAATAAAGAATAATTTTCGCAAGCAATATCAGTTCGACATCTTTTGTTCTTTCACTGGAGAAAGAGAGGTGTTTCTGTTGTAAGATCTTAATTTCGACTCTGATAGGTGGAGGGGACTTGCATATCAGAAGATCTAGGATTGTAAGATCCTAATAAATAATGTTAATTTATAAATATTAAAAAATATATATAAAAAAAAAAGGTCTAAGAACGCTGTATTCAACTACAAGTCCAAGATTTACGAAAAGCGACCAATATAAACAACTTTGTATTTTTTAGTTTTACTTAAAGAGGTCCACAATAATGTTTTTTGTCAAATTTGAGTGATGAACATATGTGAGGTCAGACTCTGAGAGTAGAATGCTAAATAATTGATTTTGGATTTGAGTTAGAGATTTTACATTTTTGTTTGATGTTTTTTATTTTTTTCTTTCTACCTTTTTGATTTGATTTATATTATGTTAATCAAAAGAAACCAGCCCATTACTGAAATAAGTAAGCCCATCACCCTAGCACAATTTATAGAATTTCGATTATTTTCTAGATTGTAGGATCATACAATCCTAGTGATTTGAATCGATTCTAGTAGCAATTCTAGAAGATTGCGATTCTAGACTCGGTCCAGACTGTTTAGGTCATTTCGGATCATAGGATCCTAAGGATCGCACTTTTAACAACCTTGATTAGCTGATAAAAAAAGGATTATATTGTCCTGTACATTGAATTCATGTTCACACACAGGAAACTATGCCACGAAATACTGTATATCCTGAAAATGGAAAAACTATACCCAAATTCATCACTAGAATGCTAAAATGGAAATTGAATACCTAAAATGAGACTAAATGTTATTAATAATTAACAGAAGTGAGTAAATGACCTGAAACAGTTCCAATTATTGTTGGTTTAGACAGTATCGACAAACCTGACAGTAAAGGAGACTGGTATCTTTTCCACGAAATATCTTAGCAATAAACTTTCCACCTCTCTTTAGTATGTGTGAAACTATCGTTAATCCCTGCAAGCACGTTTAGCCATAATCTGAATCAGTGAGAAAAATTATTATATGAAAAGGAGAGGATAAATGGAACAAAATACTTGGCATGAAAATGTGATTTGATTTTCTTGGAATATAGTGTGCAAGGAATCAAGAAAATGTGCAAACAGAAGAGATTAGAAAATTGACATTTCTTCCCATCTCTTATAGCTGTGATGAGTTTCCAACAAAGTTTTTGGTCCTCCCCAGATACATTCAGTTGTCACTTTCAAGCAACATGACATTTGCAGGAGTTGACAAATATGTATGAAAGATGACATGAAAAGTAAAACAGCACAAATGTGATGCACATGCACATCGGTGATCAACTATAACATAGTCTAAAGAAAAAACATATACCAATTTTCCCTTGTAATAGGGAGATTAGCAAACAAAGAATTTAAATTACTAACCGCCAATATGAGTTGGGATTGAACAAATTCATCCATGTCATGAAGGCCAGTTACTGCAGGACACAAAAGGATAGCATGTTTATAGACACAAGTACGATAGAGTGGGTCCATATAACGTCACCCAGTTTTTCACTAACCATCAGGAGCACCATCACAGACAACAAGGTCAGCCTTGCATCCATCGAAATGCCGAATAACCTGAGAAAGCAGAAAGGATGCTTTACTTACATGTCACTGGTAAAAGATCATAAAGTGGGAGTTGATACATATATTGCTTATATTAACAACCCTCAATAATAACACCCTGAAAATAATAAAACATTAGAAGTGGAATGTAAATTATAAGAGAAGTGAAAATGAAACGCCATTGACAGGGAGAAGAAAATATGACGACATACAAATCCAGACTCTGGTACTTGTTACAAATCTTAGAAGCAGAAAAGTGATCTTACCGGCTCAAATCCCAATATGATCCATACAAAATGAGCCAGATGAGAAAAATGTGGTGCATTTATTTAGTTATTCTTATTCAAAGGAGAAACGCTCCTCTTTCCCCTTTTTGATCACACAAATATAGCCCATGTTTGGTAGTTGGTACTGATTTAAATAAGATTTTAATTTAAGTCAAAGTCAAACAATCAATATTAATAACATATTTTATAAGACCCACAACTTTTTAACCACACATTTCAAAAAACAAATGTACTAAAAATCCCCACCAAACAGGGGTATGATATTGGTACACCCCCACTAAAATTTTTCTTGCTTTTTCCCCCCCTCCTCTTATTGGCGCGAGAATCTTTAGGGTGTTTCTTTACTGCATCCAATCCCCATTAGCAAGCTGCAAAATTCATATTTGTCTCCAAAGTTCCAACTAACATTCGAATATGATTTCTGATAACATATTTAAAATAATGGTTTATCACAGGTTCAGGGGACATGCAAATAAACCCACAAGCACCCATATACATATATTCATAACACACAATACAACACGGTCAAGTCGCCATTAATATCTTGGGCTGCATGGCAAGCATATGAACTTCAAGGTTAAATTCGAGAATATTTAAAATTAGATAAAATCTCTTACCCATATGTCAAATTTTAGTTTTTAGTTTTCCTCCGGATAGGATTCTTTGTAAGGAAGGTATGACCTTATCTAGAAAATGCAATTCTCTGTTTTGGTTTATTAGTCATCGAGAATCTTTCTCCATGTATTCTTTCGTACCTCTTTGTCCTTCTGGAACCGGACTATACCAAAAACGTACTTTTGTTGTTTTACTGGTAAGCGAGTAGGGGTCTATGCCATACCCCACCTCGAAAAAGTTGATATTAAATAAAAAAAAAAAGGAAAAAGAAAAACATGTGAACACAAACAGACGAGCAAGAAGTTCTTACCACTTCAGCTGTCCGGGCATTTGTTATATCCCCTTGAACTTGAATAACACCTTCTATAGGAGCCATGGGCTGTAAGTCAATAGCCACAATGAGTGGGAAATCAACATCCCTGCAAAATTTTAATTCAGATCCTCTAGACCGTTAAATTTGTCGAAGTGAAGAGGATGACATGATTAAGGTTTCTATGATATGAAACTATGAGATCACCAATGTGTATGATAGCGAAGAGAAGAAATGAAGAATACAAGAAAAAGCCATCAGATAAGTAAATAAGATGGTGCAGCTTCACTTTTATAGCAAGTGTTTCGCTTATGCTGTTATGCAGATTCCTGTAAAGAAATAATTACTTCAAAAAGGGTTAAATTCATCAATGGCCACTCAACTTTATACTTAGTGTCACTATGACCACCTAATTTTATTTTGTATTTAAAAAAAGTTACTTAAAAAAATAAAATAAAATAAAAACTCGTTTGAAAAGAAAAAGTTACATAGAAAAATAAAATAAAAAGTTATTTAAAAAAAGCGTTCCTTAGAGAATAAAATAAAAATTTATTTTAAACAAAACGTTACTTAGAAAAATAAAATAAAATAAAAACTTATTTTAAAAAAAAAAATTCAAATTTATTATATTGCTAAGAGCACGGGAATAGTATTAGGAGAAAAGGTTCGGAGGATTGACTTCCTTTTCACATATTACTCAGTAACTGCATCATAAAACATAACAAGAAATTCCATGTAGCTTTAGAAACTCTTTAATAAGATTATTTGTAATGAAGTCAGTTTTCAGACACTTCCATTAATGGAGTTTTTAGACAATATAATTACCAAATCCAGAATAAAACCTAATTGGACAAGACTTGGTGACTAATATAACGAGACCTGGGATGCCATATTCACACTTGCATCAGTTATTTGTACTGAAGTTATTGGATATTCTGATAAAGACAATTGGGGATTCATGGAATTGTTAGAATTGAACATTGAGGAATAAATACGTAAAATAACACTCAAAGCAAAGAAATTCAGCAATGGCATCCTAAACATGGTAAAAATTGTTACTTGTTAAAAGAAAACATAGGTCTAACTACCAAAACATACTTGGGATCAGGTGACAGCTTTGCTGGGAGATAAAGCTTTCGACTCAAAACCTACATGGAATATATAAGATATAAAACTCAGTTAGATGCAATGCACGTGACTACATTGAAGAGTTTTAAGGACGTGTAAGTAAATATGTAGAGGTAACAACGAATCCCGAAATGGCACATACCTGACTCCAGCTACCAGGCGCTGCACATAAATCCACCACACGTTTTACTCCTGCAAAGTATTGGGTTATGTTATCAAATGGCAGTAGATAACTTTTCACTGCTTCATATCAATAACAGATAACTGCAGCCTAAAGGGAAACAACTGAAACTTTTTGCTTAAAATGTACTCAGATAATAACTTAAGAAATGGAGGAGCCTGTAAAAGAATTAGTACATATCAGTATACACATCACTTTACGAACCTTCAAATATGTTAAATTCCTCATCTATCTGAAGCAGTTTGAAGGCACTTCGAGCACGCCAGCCTTCCTCTTTCGCCTTCCTATAGTAGATATCCTGCAAAATCAATCAATCCATTTCAGTGATTTTGATTTAGTGCTAGTCCAGATAAAAATAAAAGAAGTTCTAGCATGCAATTGGAGCAGAGTAAGGGTACCCTTTTATCTCTTGATGCTTTTCCCATAATTTGAGTTGAACTTCCACCGAATGAGATGAAACTTCCCAAGAAATTAACGAAATAAACAGGCTAATTCCGAGCTTGCGAGTGTAATCCTGAGACTGAAGTAAAATCTTGAGCCCCAGAACCTCTTCTAATGATCACTGTTTTACAAAATGAAGTATGGCAATGAATAACATCACAAAGAAACTGAAAACTACATCAGAACTTAATATGCTAAAAGAGACATCACTGTAATATTACCACACTTCAACAGAAGCATTTTCGTTCAAAAGATGCACACTTTATTATAAGATCGTGACATTACTTTCTAACTCAACAATTACTTAAACACCTTGTGTGCATTCCTGCACCCTGCTCACTCTCTCACACACAGATATACATACATTAAATACATGCATAGAGAGAAATTACATCCCAACCCAAAGATACGCAGGCTTGCACCGAAGCACACACTGGTTAGGAATTTGAGGGCTTGGTAACTGTAATTTCTTGACTCTTTTTATTTTTATTTTTTTCTGTTGGCTACTTTTATAGTTTATTACTTGTATGTTAGGTACTGTTTGGCAACAGGGATTTTAAGCCAGATTTAATTATGTGAAAACTTTAAAAAGTAGTGCTTTTAAGTTTTCAATTCGAAAAATTCAAATATGATGGATTAAATTAAGTTTATTGATATTAATCTTAACGAATGTTTCCAGTAAAGCAACGTCTCTTGAATGGCCTTACCTAAGGGCATATCTATTGAAGTATATTCTTCTCATTGATGAATCAAAACTCTTCTTACTGGAAAAACATATGGCTTTCTGGATGTAGATGATGAAGGGCAGAGCCATGAATTAACGTTACGAGGGACAAAAAATTGTAAAAAGTTATAGTACGAATAAAATTCATATATTACAAAAATAAAAGTCGTAATCTAACATTACCTGTTGTACCCAACGATATTTTATAGCATAAANTTCGAAAAATTCAAATATGATGGATTAAATTAAGTTTATTGATATTAATCTTAACGAATGTTTCCAGTAAAGCAACGTCTCTTGAATGGCCTTACCTAGGGGCATATCTATTGAAGTATATTCTTCTCATTGATGAATCAAAACTCTTCTTACTGGAAAAACATATGGCTTTCTGGATGTAGATGATGAAGGGCAGAGCCATGAATTAACGTTACGAGGGACAAAAAATTGTAAAAAGTTATAGTACGAATAAAATTCATATATTACAAAAATAAAAGTCGTAATCTAACATTACCTGTTGTACCCAACGATATTTTATAGCATAAAATTCATCTATAATAGCTCTAAATATAAATTCATAGTAAATTCTTGTTCGGTGTAGAGTGTTGTACAATCAACAAGAAAACCATCATTCATTTTATTACGAATTCCGTTTTCGCATATTTCATTACAGAAAATGCTCGCTCCGTAGTCACCAGTGACATAGGTAGTATCTATACCAGACAAATTAATATAATCAAAATAACGTAATTTTGATAATGCTGCAACTCAATTTTCAAACAATAAATACCTTGCTGTCTAAAACCTTGAGGATAAAAGTTCTCAGCAAGCTTGCAAATATTATCCATGTTAAATAATTCAAAAGAATTTTTTGATCCAAAACCACACTAAGAGAAATGAGTTATAGTAATATCTCATTAAATCTTGTATTTATCTACATTATCTGAAAATCTTGACTTTATTGAAAATATCAAAGTGATAATGATATCAGCTTGTAGACCAACCATGTACGAGCCGTTAAAATCAAGTATATATATAATTTTTTTTACCATCTTCTCTCAATCCTTGACATTGGACGAAGGGGCACTCTAAAAATTGGATTACCCGCAGATTTGTCGCTCTCTGTACAAAAAGATAATTAGGTTCTTCCTTTCTGGTATAAGGTCGATTTTGTTCCATTTTAAAATCTAAAAGCATAAAAAACCAAAACACTTTAGCGTCCCAACAGTCTAAAAGAATTCACTAGCAAAAATTCAACCACTTATCTAATAATTTAACAATATAATAACTAGTCAACAATCCGACACCAAATCTTAGAATCCCAAATCAATAAATACTCCAATGTAAAATGCAATTCAAGGTAAAAAGGTCAACCCAAGTACCTGCTTGTGTAGTTCGTTGCAGAGCCAAAGTGAGCGGGAAATTAGAGCCACAATAAATTGAAGCTTTTTGTGATGCTTTCAAACACAAACCAAAACCTGTAAATAAATTTTGATCAAAAAAACATGAGTGATATGTTATAGATTAAAAAGTGTACGTCTGTAACAAACAAAAATCATAAACATAAACTGATAAAACCAAAAACCATCAAGCACAATAATTTAGAGGAAGGCATGAAGCAAAATGGAACAGCCGCTCATCAACTTTTATTTACCGGCATCAGCTTTTTAGGTTAGTTTAAACAAGACCCAAACCTAAGTACTAAAATATAAATAGTTAGACATTAGAGAAGAAGAAGCCTCTACGGACTACCAGTCTACAATAAGTGGGTTAATTTTCAAATTTCAACCTTTAACATACAGGGAGTCCGGTTTGTGGTCGGCAGTCGCGGCTCCGGTGGGCAGGTGGCTAGGGGAAAGATTTGGGTTAAAATGGATTTGGGCATGAATGATTAAATTCGCGTCACAATTTTTTTTATAAATACACTATTTTTATTCATTATAATACTTTTTTTTTTCTTTCTAATCAACATAATTTATTCTTGATTATGGTTTCTCTTCAATTTTTTTCTTTAAAATAAAGTAAAAGACATAAATATAATATGTTAATGGATAAATGTTAATAACTTTTTAATATAATAAGAATGTGACGCATTTATAAAAAAAAAATACAGTGTGAATATAACTGATATTACTATAAACAAACAGAGATTTTCTGTTGAATAACTATTGTTTCACAATTATTGATTCCCTTAAATTTTTATAGCAGTATATTGTACCCTTTTAGGAAAGCAATAGTTTCTCTTCCAAGTTGTCACGGGGCAGGGTCAAGAATATTGTCCAATGCGGGCAAAATTTAATCAATGCAGGATTTTGAGTTTTCGATCATGAATTTAATGATGGTAAAAATATAAAACAATACTACGATAACACTAAAAATGACATAATTTATAGATTAC
>CAIGRL010126443.1:0-14946 GCA_903798325.1 Fraxinus xanthoxyloides | reverse complement strand
AAACTCCTCCAACAAAAAATGGACAACCATCATAACTGGTTATTGGTGTCTATTAACCTAGTTTACTAATATGTAATACATTCTACAATCCTTCAGAGTCACCATCTCCGATGTCAGTTCCGTCGTTGTTTCCGTACCATAACCCTACCAATTTTCCCGACGGAACTCATTCTCCCACAAAACATCAAACTCTTCCAACAAAAAATGGATAACAATCATGATTGTGCATTGGTATCAACGGCCACATATTTACTAATATATAATCTATTGTACGATCCTCTACAGCCGCTAGGTCTGCTGTCGGTTTCGCCGTTGTTTCAACATCCTAACTCTTCCAACATTCCCGACGGAACTCATTTTCCCACAAAAACTCTAAACTCCTCCAACAAAAAATGAACAACGATCATAACTGGTTATTGGTGTCTATTAACCTATATTTACTAATATGTAATACATTCTACAATCCTTTAGAGTCACCATCTCCGACGTCAGTTCCGCCGTTGTTTCGGCACCATAACCTTCCTAACTTTCTCGACGGAACTTCTCCTCCCACAAAAACATCAAACTCCTCCAACAGAAAAATAGACAACGATCCTAATTGTGCATTGGTATCAACGGCACATATTTACTAATATATAATCTGTTGTATAATCCTTTACAACCACTAGGTCCGCCGTTATTTCAGTATCCTAACTTTTCGAACATTCTCGATGAAACTCCTCTTCTCACAAAAACTCCAAACTCCTCCAACAAAAAATAGACAATGAACATAACTGGGTGTTGGTATTTAACAACCAATATTTACTAATATCTACAATCCTTTACATCCATCAACTTCGTCGTCGGTTCCGTCGTTGTTTCAGCACCCTAATATTCCCAACATTCACATGTAGTAACCTTAGTCACCCTTCCCACATATATCACAGCTAAATGCCTCATTTGCACCACCACTTTTTCTACCTCCTAAACTAAACCCTTTATCCATTGGTTAAAATTTCTTGTTCACCTTTATGTTTCTCAGACAGCGCACTTCTCTTGAAAAAACTTCAAACTCCTCCTCCCACAAAAACACTAAACTCTTTCAACAAAAAATGGACAACAATCCTAATTGTTCATTGATATCTAACAGTCCATATTTATTAATACACAATCTGTTCTACAATCATTTACAGTCTATATTTACTAATATTTAATCCATTATACAATCATTTTAAGCCACCGGTTCCGCCGTTGTTTCAGCACCCAACTTTCCCTTCGGAACTCCTCCTCCCACAAAAACTCCAAACTCCTCCAACAAAAAACGAACAACGATCATAATTGGGTATTTGTGTCTAACAGCCTATATTTACTAATATTTAATTCATTCTACAATTCTTTACCGCCACCAGGTCCGATGTCAGTTCTGCCGTTGTTTCAGCACCCTAACTCTTCCAACATTCCCCAACAGAACTCCTCCCACAAAAACTTCAAACTCCTCCAACAAAAAATGGACAACGATCCTAACTGGACATTGGTATCTAATGGTCTATATTTACTAATATCTAATCCATTCTACAATCCTCTACAGCCGCCAGCTCCACCGTTGGTTTCCCCGTTCTTTCGGTACCCAAACCCTCTTAACATTCCTGACGTACCCCTGTTCCCACAAAAAAACCAAACCCCTCCAACAAAAAATGGATATTGATCTTGACTGTGCATTGGTATCTAAGAGCCCGTATTTATTAATATCTAATCCGTTCTACAATCCTTTACAGCTGTTAGCTCCGCTGTTAGTTCCGTCGTTGTTTCGGTACCCTAACCCTCCCAACATTCTCCACGGAACTCCTCCTCCCATAAAACTACTAAACTCCTCAAACAAAAAATGGACAACGATCCTAACCATGTATTGGTATCTAATAGCCCGTATTTACTATTATCCAATCCGTTCTACAATCCATTATAAATGCAGCTCTACAACCGATTTCTATGTTGTTTCAGCACCCAAACCCTCCCAACTTTCCCGACGATTTCGATAATTTTTATATGAATGACATTTTTCATATTACCGAATACCTAGAAATGGATGATCCACAACATATAAGTATATATGTTGAGCATACATTTGTGCAACTCTACTTCACATGTAGCAACTTTAGCCACCCTTCCGATATATATCACAGATAAATGTCTCATTTGCACCAACACTTTTTCTACCCTCCTAAACTAAACCCTTTATCTATTTGTTAAAAATCCTCGATCACCTTCATATTTCTCAGATGGCGCACTCCTCTCGAAAAAACTCCAAACTTCTCCTCCCACAAAAACACTAAACTCGTTCAACAAAAAATGTACAGTGATCCTAACTGTGCATTAGTGTCCAATATCCTATATTTACTAATATACAATCTGTTTTACAATCATTTATGGTCTATATTTACTAAAATCTAATTCATTCTACAATCATTTACAGTCACCGATTCCGTCGTCCGTTCCGCATCCTAACCTTCCCAACTTCCCCTTCGGAACTCTTTCTCCCACAAAAACTACACTCTTCCAACAAAAAATGGACAACGATCATAAATGGGTATTGGTATCTAATAGCCTATATTTACTAATATTTAATCCATTCTACAATCCTTTACAGTCAACAGGTCCAATGCCAGTTCCGTTGTTGTTTCGGCACCCTAAACCTCCCAACATTCTCGACGTAACTTCTCCTCCCACAAAAAAACCAAACTTCTATAACAAACAATGGACAACGATCCTAATTGTGCATTGGTATCGACGACCCTATTTTCTAATAAATAATCTGTTGTGCAATCCTCTACAGTGCCCAGTTCGATGTCGGTTCCCCTATTTTTTCAACATCCTAACTCTTCCAACATTTCCGACAGAACTCCACCTCCCACAAAAACTCCAAACTCCTCCAACAAAAAATGGACAACGATGATAACTGAGTATTGGTATTTAACAGCTTATATTCACTAATATCTAATATATTCTACAATTCTTCACTAAATGTTTCATTGCACCACCATTTTTTCTACCCTCCTAAACTAAACCCTTTACCTATTTGTTAAAAATCTTCGTTCACCTTCATGTTTCTTGGACAATGCACTCCTCTAAAAAAAATTCCAACCTCCTCTCACAAAAACACTAAACTCTTCCAACATTCCCGACGAAACTCATTTTCCCACAAAAACTCCAAACTCCTCCAACAAAAATGGACAATGATCATAACTGGTTATTGGTGTCTAACAACCTATATTTACTAATATTTAATCCATTCTACAATCCTTTAGAGTCACCATCTCTGACGTCAGTTCCGTCGATGTTTCGGCACCATAACCTTTCCAACTTTTTCGACGGAACTCCTCCTCCCAAAAAAACACCAAACTCCTCCAACAGAAAAATAGACAATGATCCTAATTGTGCATTGGTATCAACGGCGCATATTTACTAATATATAATCTGTTAATTAATCCTTTACAGTCGCTAGGTCTACTGTTGGTTCCGTCGTTATTTCTGCATCCTAACTTTTTCAACATTCCCGACGAAATTCCTCCTCCCACAAAAACTTCAAACTCCTCTAATAAAAAATGGACAGCGATCATAATTGGGTATTGATATTTAACAGCCTATATTTACGAATATCTAATATATTCTACAATTCTTTACAACCATCGGTTTCGCTGTCGGTTCCGTCGTTGTTTCAGTACCTTAACCTTCCCAACATTCACATGTAGCAACCTTAGTCACCCTTCCCACATATATCACAGCTAAATGTCTCGTTTGCACAACCACTTTTCTACCCTCCTAAACTAAACCATTTATCTATTTGTTAAAATTTCTTGTTCACCTTCATGTTTCTCAGAGGACGCACTCCTTTCGAAAAAAATTCAAACTCCATCTCCCACAAAAATACTGAACTCGTTCAACAAAAAATGGACAACAATCCTAACTGTTAATTGATATCTAACATCCCATATTTACTAATACACAATCTATTCTACAGTCCTTTACAGTCCATATTTACTAATATCTAATCCATTCTACAGTCATTTTAAGCCAACGGTTCCGTCGTTGTTTCAGCACCCAACCTTCCCAATTTTCCCTTCAGAACTCCTCCTCCAACAAAAACTCCAAACTCCTCTAACAAAAAAGGGACAACGATCATAACTGTGTATTGGTATCTAACAGCCTATATTTACTAATATTTAATTCATTCTACAATCCTTTACAGCCACCGGGTCCGACGTCAGTTTTGCCGTTGTTTCGACACCCTAACCCTCCCAACATTCTCGACGGAACTCCTCCTCCAACAAAAAAAAGGACAACAATCCTAAGTGTACATTGGTATCAACGACCCGTATTTACTAATATATAATTTGTTCTACAATCCTCTACAGCCGCCAGGTCCACTGTCGGTTCCGCTGTTGTTTTAACATCCTAACTCTTCCAACATTCCCGATGGAGCTCCTCATCCCACAAAAACTTCAAATTCCTCCAACAAAAAACAGACAACGATCCTAACTGGACATTTGTATATAACAACCTACATTTACTAATATTTAATATATTTTACAATCCTTTACAGCGACCTGCTCCACCGTCTGTTTCGATGTTGTTTCAGCACCCTAACCTTCCCAAAATTTGCGACGGAACTCCTCCCACAAAAACACCAAACTCCTCCAACCAAAATGAACAACTATTCTAACTGTGTGTTGGTATCTTACAGCTCGTCTTTACTATTATCTAATCAGCCAATAGGTCTGCCATTTTTTCATCACCTTAACCTTTCCAACATTTCCGATGGAATTCCTCCTCCCAAGAAAAATTCAAAACTCCTCAAACAAAAAATGGACAACGATCCTAAATGGGTATTGGTATCTAACTGCGTATATTTACTAATATATAATATATTGTACATTTCTTTATAGCCGCCAACTCCTCCGTCCGTTACGTCGTTGTTTCAATACCCTAACCTTTCCAACTTTACTGATGGAACTCCTCCTCCCACAAAAATAACAAGCTCTTCCAACAAAAAAATGGACAACGATCCTAACTGGGCATTAATATCTAACAGCTTATATTTACTAACGTTAAGATATAATTAACGAGGATTTTCCCTTGATAGTGCAGGTAGATGTTTAATATAATTAACGTTAAAATATATTTTATACTAAACTTATATATAAAAATTGTATGTATTGCAAATCTGAACATATGAGATTCTTATCCTCTTGGGTACCCTATTTGCGAGGAGAAAATGGATTCGTTTCCCTTGGATACAACATTGGTAAGCATCCTGAGCAGGTGGTTATCCATTGGCAGACAATTATAATCTCTCCTCGACTACCTTATGGTGAATATTATACATTTGAATAAGCTAATTTAAAGAGTATCCCACTCCAACCATTTCCTACGTTGCTAATAACCACCACCACCTCTTCCTATGACCACGCACTACCACCATCGATTGCTTTACCCTCAAGCTCTAAAACATTTGATTGCTATAAATTCAATTTATGTTTAACTTTTTGTTTTGTTTGATCTTTGTTTTATGGGACGACGTCGAACTTTCACCATAGTTATTGTGTGTGAGGGGTGGTTATGATGTTTAAGGTAGAGCATACGATGGTGATGATTATGTAACAATGGCGTGGTGATGCAAATTGTGGTGGTTGGTGTAACACGGTTGTTTCACAAGAGGTGAAAATACAAGTAGTTGCAATAGCAATGTTGGTATAATATTAAGAATAATGCTAAGTGTTCATTATTTGGTTAACATCATTATGTGCATTGCATTGAAGTTCAAAAAGTTATGAGCGAGAAAGTGTGTATCTTTTTTAAGAAAACTATCCAATAATAAAATGTAAAAAGTGATGTACAAGTAGCATGATCACAACACTAAATACTACAAAATGGTGGTGGCAATGAAAATAAAGCGACATTACATAACACATTCTGTTACTAGTGGTGACAATGACTATAAAAACATGTGATAAAAAAGTGTTAAACATAATTCAACAAAATGTAACAAAATAAAATTAAATAAAAAAAAACAGTATCTTGAGAATTAAAAGGTTTTAAAAATATGTTTGAAATCAGTAAAGTTTTAATCTATAAATAAATAGAAATAAGTTATGGAAAAATAGATAATAATTATATATTTATTATTATGTGTGATTGAAAATAAAATTTAACTATTTATAATTATTTATAAATTAGTGATACAGAGGCATATGTAAATTGTTCCTATAAAATTTTGGGCAAAATTATTAGAAGCTCATACACTTCAATCGATCACTCTCCAAATACTTACCCTACAATAAAATCGAACTCAAATCCAAATCCAAACCTAATATCATCCCTCAACTCTCACCCATTCCCAAATCCAAATTTGAAACCATCTACAAATTGAATTCTCCCTCAACGCCTCACTCTCGTATGACTTTGAGGGCCTGTTTGGGATTTTCGACGTATCAATTATAAGCGTTTTTTTTTTCAATAGTATTTTTTAGCTTTTATTAGTGAATCGATTTTGAGTGATTTTAGGCTCTGTTTGTCTCTCGTTATTTCAAAGAACAAAGGTCCCACCCTAATGTGAGAATGTTGTAAAAATTACAACACTCTAATCATTGTACTAATATCATTGTTGTGTTTCAAAACATTATTTGTTACAGTAAGATTCTCCACTACACATTCACCCAATAAAATATTCTACACACAAACCAATAAAGTTATTTAAATTTCAACCACACATTCTCCAAAAAAATGCTATTCATTACTCTATTTCTTCTACAATAATGGGAGACAAACACACACTTAACTTGTGTTTGACACCCATTTTGGAGAAATAATAAAATTTGGATTAGTGATTTGTGTAGTTAAAAAGTAGGGAGAATTTTTGGGTTTATGTGTAATATTATTTTATTGATAGAATGTGTAGTTAAAATGAAGAAAAAAGGAAAAAAATAAGAAATAGAATTGGTGTCAAACATGGGCATAGTATCATTTTAAAACTGTTTAACCTACGCTAAAAAGTTTATTATCCATCGATTTTGAAAGTTTTTTAAAAGAATAAAATTACATATATGTCCCTTAATAAAAATTCTATTTTATTGTTTTTTTTGGTCATATATTTTACTTATAGGTATTTTTTTAATTTTTTTTTACATATAGGTTAATAATTAACTTAAAAAATAAAACCATTATTTGATTTTCATTATCTTCAAAATACATTTTCCTCTCCCTTATTTTCAATCACGTGTTTTTCAATAAAATAATATTACACGCAAACTCAAATTTTTTCTTATTTTTAACAGTACATTCTCCATAAAAAAACTATTTTATTTTGGACAAAAAAGGAGCTCGAACAAGCTCTGAATAAAGTTAAATATTTATTTAAAATTTAAGTTAACACTTTTACTCACATCGAAATTTCACAATTATCAGTTAATTTTAATACTTTTAAATATTTTTTTTATTTATAAGTAACTTTTTTTATATTCATAAGTGAATGTTTATCTTATTAATACTATTTTTATTTTATAAACATATTTTTTCACATAAAAGTGTTTTTTTGAAAATAATATTTTTATAAAAAATAAAATTAAAAGAGAATATGAGAAATATTCAAGAAAAAGTTTTTTTAAAAATCCCAATATGTGATGAATGTTGTCAAAATCCCAATATATGATATAAAAAACATTTTATTTTAAAAAAAAAAGGATGAGTATGGTGATGTCAAATATAATATTATCACTAATAATATTGTCAACTAATATTGTAGCATGATTGATTGAAAAAACCCGGCATTGAAAAAATCGATTACACTGGGTAATTTTTAATCATAAAAAATCGATATATAAAAAAATTAGCATCATTTTCAACCTGTTCGTTACATCGGCGATTTGGCAGAAGAAGAAGGTCATCGATAACCCGATGGCCCGTTCCTTACCTCCGTATTCATCCCTCTCTGCCAACACCATATTTTTTCTCAACTCCAAACTTAGCTCCGAACAAGACTTAGATGTAGCCCCGACTTTACTCTCGGAGCTGCGGACCGAGTGCGATGATCTCGACCAATCCCTCTCCGATCTCAACGCCCAGATCCAATCACACCTGGCCCGACACACCTCCCAATCGGGTCGGGTGGGATCCCTTTTCTCCAATATCCATGCCCAGTTGCATGGCCTCCAGCAGTCTACCGCTCACTCTCCATCTGGTGCGAATATACGCGTTCACATTTATTTTGCACTTTAATTTTGATTGTGGCTCGTATTGATTATGGGCTTATTTATTAATTAGCATATATTACTGTGTTTATAGATGGGGTGTCGAGGAGGGGGATGGGAGAGGAATTACAGGCTTTGGCGAAAGAGGTGGCGAGGGTGGAAACTGTGCGAAAGTATGCTGGTGAGTTTTGAAATTTTTTAATGTTTTCTTGATTTGATTTTGGCTAATTTCAATTGCGTCAAAGTGAAGATTTTCGAAAATAAATAGATTATATATTTTGGAAACATGGAGAAATAACCAGATTTTTAGTGGTGTTTGTGAGAATTGAAACTTCAGTTTGAGAAAGTGATTTTGTTGTGTCTAAGTGGGTATGCAAGTTAAATTGATTTTGTCATTGCAATGGGGATTTTTGAAGAATTATGAGCATATTTTTATGTTTAAGAAGTTATGCGAACAGTCCATGTAAGGTCTTTTTGTGGATGGCACCGTATTTTTTAGCCTCATCATGAGGCAATCAAGAGCCTGTATGACAAGAATATGTGTTACGCTATGTTTGTAATGCTAGTTTCGTCAACACTTACGACAATGAATACACTTATATATTTCTAATGTAACTTGAGGCGCATCCATGGACATGTTTTCAGCCTTCTTTGACAAAAAATTTAGAAGTTCTGTTGACACTGTAAGTGATATATACATCAACATGAAAGATACAATTTGTGATATTTTCAGTCTACGCTGTCATCTAGTCTTCAGATTGTGGATGACCTCCTACTATAATGGATGAAGTGCTATTTTAACTTATCCCACTTCTTTATAGTTTCATTTTGATGATTGTTGTAAGTTATAGGATGAAAAATAAAACAAGAAATAACTGGAAAACAGATATTTACATTCTTGTTCATTTTGTTACTGTTGTTCTAATCATTCTCATCATCAGCCTCTTCATAATTTTCAGAGACAGCATTAAAGCTTGACACTATAGTCGGTGACATTGAGGATGCTGTATCTTCCACTCTGAGGAGGCATGCATTGAAAAATAATTCAGAAGTGAGTACCATTTGAAGGTTATGTTTGTTTAGATTCCTTAGGCTAATTGAATTATGAAGGATAAATAAATTGGTATAAATATGAAATCCACTTTAACTTCTCCAAAAGTCCCATTGGAAGGATATATTCACTAAACTCTGGTATTTTGCCTTTTGAATTCCTTTACTCATTACAGGATACACGGGAAAAGGCTATAAGAACTCTTAAATTGACAGAAGATGTTCTTATTTCAGTAACAAAGATGCATCCTCAGTGGGAACGACTTGTTTCAGCTGTTGATCACCGAGTCGATAGAGCTTTAGCCATTTTAAGACCTCAAGCTATTGCAGATCATCGGGCCCTTCTTGCTTCTCTTGGATGGCCACCGCTTTTATCGACTTTGAATTCATCAAATCAAGATGAAAAGAGATCAAATGATGTCCGAAATCCTCTTTTCACAATGCAAGGAGACCTCAAACACCTATACTGTGAAAGTTTCCTCGCATTGTGTGGTCTACAAGAATTGCAAAGACAAAGGAAAATTCGTCAACTTGCGGGGCGTTATAGCGAAGTGGCTCTGCGGCAACCACTTTGGGCTATTGAAGAGCTTGTGAATCCTTTATTCATTGAAGCTCAGCACCACTTCTCGAAGTGGATTGATAAGCCAGAGTTCATATTTGCCCTTGTATATAAGATTACTCGAGATTATGTTGACTCTATGGATGAGTTATTGCAGCCACTTCTTGACAAAGCAATGCTATCTGGCTACAGTTGCAGAGAAGAATGGATCTCAGCAATTGTATCTTCCCTATCAACTTATCTTGCAAAAGAGATATTCCCCACACATGTGAGTCAGCTTAATGACGAGAGCATTACTGGGCCTGAGTCACAGGCTAGATTAGCTTGGCTACATCTCATTGATTTGATGATTGCATTCGATAAGCGAATTCAATCTCTGGTAGTACATTCAGGACTGTCGCTTTTCCTCGATGAAGACGGAAATCTATTGAAAATATCTTCATTATCAGTATTTTGTGATAGACCTGACTGGCTCGATTTGTGGGCTGAAATAGAGCTTATTGATGTGCTAGATAAATTAAAACATGAAATGGCAAATGACATTAATTGGTCAAATGAAGGTCAGGTAGCTTCTAGTCTATCTGCACAGGAAGATCATAAATCTCCTTTGATTTCCGGTGCTTTCCTTCGGTATCTATCATTGGTAGTTGAACGTTGTCGATCAATTCCCAGCATCTCACTGAGTTCAAGGTTTATAAGGTTGACTGGTGCACCTATAATATGGAAGTTGTTGGATTGTTTACTGCTGAGGTGCCAGGAAGCCGAGGGACTGACAGCTCTAGCAGATGACACTGCTCTAACTAAAGTTGCGAAGTCTGTTAATGCTGCTCGCTACTTCGAGTCTGTTCTTGTAGAATGGTGTGAGGATGTCTTCTTTCTAGAGATGGGACTGAGCCATGCCGATCAATTGGAAACACCCGATGAAAATATTAGTATAAGCAGAAGGTCTGTGGAAGCACCTGGAAATAGTATTTTCGATGAAGAAATCAGAAAGCTCGATCAATTTAGAACAGAATGGGTTGAGAAGTTATCAACTGTTGTTTTGAGGGGATTTGATGCACGTCTCCGAGATTACATGAAGAACAAAAAGCAATGGCAGGAGAAGGGGGAAGAAGGGTGGACAGTGTCCAGATCTTTTATTGGGGCACTAGATTATTTGCAGGGGAAAATGTCAGTACTAGAAGAAGGTTTAAATAAAAATGATTTTACTGGGGTCTGGAGAAGTTTGGCGGCGGGGATAGATAGAATGATTTTTAATGGTATTTTGATGAGCAACGCGAAGTTTTACAATGGGGGAGTTGTGAGACTTGGGAATGATTTGGCAGTTCTCTTTGGGGCTTTTGGAGCTTGGTGTTTGAGACCAGAAGGTTTCTTCCCGAAAGTTAGCGAGGGATTAAAGTTGTTGAGACTGGCGAAAACACAGCTAAAGAATAATTTGGTGGGAGATGAAAGATGGTTAAAAGAGAATGGGATAAGGCATTTGAGTCCAACTCAGGTTGAACAAATCGCGAAGAACAGAGTATACGTCAGTTGAAGCATTTCGAACTCCTTGAGTACACAAGTTCTGTTTGGCACAGTTGGTGGAAATCTAGTTCTGTATTTCTCAGGTTCCTGGAAACTGACTCGACTGTTTGTAGATTAACTTTACTACGAAAGGTCCAGACACACACTCTTTTGTGTCTACGATGGATTGATCAATTGTGAGAATTTCATTTCCTTTGTGATCATCCATGTTTCTTACTTTTGTCCAATTTATATATCTCGTACTAAACATTTATAGAAAAATTAATGTTTGTTTTAAGCGAGTGTAATTAAGTTGTTACTAATTTATGACTTGCAAAAGTCTGGTTTGTCCATGGAATGTATATTTTTTAGTAGGAGGGTTATATTGGCACCGCAATTTTCATTTTTTATACCACATTTTGATTGCAGTTAAGTTCATCAATTTTTACTCATTGTCACAATTATTTCTTGAATTTTTTGTCGAACTCTTATGAGTGTGTTTGATAGATATTAATTTGAAAGAATGTATTTTGGAATAGTAGATTAATGGAGAATGTGTGGTTGAAAAAGGAGGAAAAGTTATTGATGTGATAGAAAATATTATTTTATTGAAGATATGGACAACGTGTGGTTGAAAAAGAAAGAAAAGTTATTGATGTGATGGAAAATATTATTTTATTGAAAAATTTATGGTTGAAAATGAGTAGAAGAATGAGAATGAAAAAAATAATGTGCACCAAACGGGGTATAATGTTCAACTTTCCATTAATTAGTATATCTCGTCGTTGATGATGATTTATGTCAAAATATTTTATTTTCATACTTTGAAATGAGAGAAAATATTTTTCACTTTTTTTATTTATCCATTTTCAATAATACCTCATTTTACGTTTTTAATATATATTTAATTTATTTAACTATTTAGTTACCATTAATATAGATGTACATTGACAAATTCATTTCACATGTGTGATTTCATTAATGTATGAATTCATTATTATTAAATCTCAATTAATTAATATTATCATTCATTTAATTAATATTCATCTTCATTCATATATTTCAGTGTTATTAATTTTAATTATGAATTAATTAGAATTTCAATGTATTTCATTATTCACGCCATGTATGCTAATTAATATCCATTTTTACTTAATTGGAAATTAAATAAACGATTTAATATTCATTGTTACGTATGTATTCTTTAATATTAATTCCAATTTAATTAACATTCAAGTATATTTAAATATTATTTTACAATACACATAAAACGTTTCATAATAACGTGCAAACTGCAAAGCACTTTGACTAGTTGTTTTAAAATATGATGAAAAATAAGTCATTATACGCTATTTTAATAGAACTTTTAGACATAAATTGTTATCTAATACAAAATATTGTGAAAAGTTTGAAGATAAGAATGCCATGAAAAACAGTTAGGGACATAAATTATATATTGACTAAGGATTGCGAACCTAAGTGTAATTAAAATGTGGTGCAAGAAATAAAAATTGTAGTGTGAATATAATTGCCATTTTTAATATTTGTTCTAGATATGTGGAAATGATGACATTTTTACATATTTGGTAGTTCACTGATGATCCTCAAGCACAATGGTCCTAAAAATGATCTTGCATAATTTTCATGTGCATCTTATTGATGGATTTTAAAAACCTTGTGAATTAACTTGGGTTAGGAGTGTGGTTCTTGGGTATTTATCACATCTTTTGACATCATTGATTATTCTTTACCTTGAGATCAAATTGGATATTGGGCAATGAAAATGAAACAATGTCCTGAACTTATTTTTAGCTCTTGTTTGGTAGCCATTTTTATGAAAAAACATTGTTTTGAATTATGAAATTTTGGAAAATGTGTGGTTAGAGGCTCGTTGACTCGTTTTGACGAGCCACGAGTCGGCTCATGGGCTTGCCCAATGGTGTGTAAAAAAAAAAAGAGCCGAGCAGAGTACTCATTTTGAGCGAGCTCTGGATACGTGCTCGAGTTCGTGTGGGCAAGGGCAGAGCCGGCTCGGCTCGGACCATTGCCAACTCTGTGTGGTTAGAAAGTAGAGATTTTTTTTGAATTAAAGTGTAGAATATTTTATTGTATAAATATGTGGTTAAAAATGAATATATAGAAAAAAGAGTTATGAAAAAATAGGAGAAGAATAGAAGCTTATAATATGATTGACTTTTGGCTTAATAGTAGAGAACCCCTACATACTTGACGATGTGCGTAATACACTTGTTATTGGAAATAGCATAAAAGATACATGTTTAAAACTTTTTCTATATAATACAACCTTTTACGTGCGTAAAACCCTATACTGTCCAATTTCATTGGTTTAATCGTTAAAAATAGGAAAAACTGTCAAAATTAAAAAGGAATAATTTCAATTGCACTCCCAAACATCCTTTTTTTTTTTTTTTTTGCAAATTATACCCCAAACTTATATATGTATCACCCAAATTACATTGTAACTTCTTTTATCCCATTATTACTGTAATATTAAAGTAGAAATAAATGTGAAAAACAACCCAACTCCTAATGGTATTAAATATGGTAGCTAATTTTACTGCACCAAACATTCCATATGTATAAATTTGACCAAGATGAAAAATCCCTAAAGATGCTTTGATTGCTAATATTTTTCATTATATATATATATATATACCTAATTTCTTATTTCTTGCTGTTTGATTGGCAATTTTTCTACGAAAAATATTTTCCTACTTTTGATCACATGACTATATTTTCCTTGCAAACAAGAAAAATATTTTCTTTAGAGAGATGTGATTTTTATTTTTCGAGTAATTCACCATCTCTCTCTCTCTCTCACACATATATTCACTATGTCTCATCTATCGACCAATAATAAAATAGATAAATATAACATTTTCTAGTTTAAAAACTGAATCAATCAAACACATTTAATTACATACAAATAAGTTCTAGACAATTGGATTGTCTAGAATTTATTTTATTTCCATACAAATTTTATACTCACAATAAATAATTACATATCAGTAAGTTTTAGACAATTGAAGTGTCTATAATTTATGTTATTTTCATACAAATTCCATGCTCGCAATCAAACGGTGATAGTTACCTTTCAAATTTTGTGATATCGATTCAAATGAGGTGCTCTTATTCTTTATCTTCTTGATTGCATTATGTAAATATATATTTTTTCTTGTAAATATTTTTATACTCCCGTGTTATGCTCTAATGATTCTTTAAAGGGTTTTTTTTTTCCTTCTGCAACTCTGATGTGCGACTGTGTAACAAGGGTTACCAGTTCCAGTCTTTCTTGGAGGCTGCTTGTAATAGAGACTGAATAGGCATAGCAGAGGAAATTTCAATTACCATTTTTCTGCACTCGTTAAATGCTATGAATATATTTTTTCTTAACAAGCATTGACCATCTTCCACAATCCATTATTACATATGGGCAGGGGCGGACGCAGGATTTCAAACTTAGGGGGCACAATCGAACTTGGAAAGAAGTTGAGAGAAATTTTACAATAAAAAATTTACGTCCAAAAAATTCATATCCCATGTAATTTTGCATCCAAAAATTTACATGAGATATGACTTTTTTGAATGTAAAAT
>CAIGRL010126409.1:0-15241 GCA_903798325.1 Fraxinus xanthoxyloides | reverse complement strand
GAGGTCGAAATTGATCTACCTGACGCGAAAGACGAAATGCAAGCCGAAATGTGTGAGCCTGAAATGCAATGCAGTGAATGAGATAGATTGCGCGACTACATGGCACAAATACATTGACGGTATGGTGACTTGTAGGGATTTAGGATACGGTGAATTGTAGTGCTTGCAAATTAATGTAAATGTAAGGTTACGTTTTCCGCCTAATAAATCAGGCATTTCCCGACGTAATATCGGAAGTGATTTTTTTTTATCTATTTTTTCCAGATGCATGGAAATTAGAACTACTCATTTAGGGGACAAATGTAATTTGATAAAATGGACTAGCACTATTCACGAGGCGGGAAAAATGTAGAATTTCTCAGCCCCGTTGTTGCGTGGATTGGGAAAAAAAGAAAAACAAAAAAATATAAACAAATAAACATGAAAGAAGGAAAAAATATTTGTGAGACAATTTTCGGTGCACGTGTCTCTTAAAACACCATTTGCTGTTGACTATTCCAAGCAACAGTTTCTCACAATTATTTTGTCTCCATTTCACACAATTTGGCATACAATTATTTGTTCCATTTCCTCAAATCAAAGCCGAATGTGTTGGAGGGGCAGTACGGTAATTGAAGCAAGTCTTCAACCTTTTGTAGTCAACAAAAATGTGCCCAGGGCCCCACATGATGTGATACAAAAAATGAATTTTCACCTGAATAATGTGCAACAAACACAGCCTTATTTCATGAGTTGATTTTCCTTGAGCAATTTTTTCTTATGGTTTTAATATTTTTGTTGCTTGCAGGCTCCCTTCTGAGATGTGAGATATCCGAGAGGAGTGGGATAGCATCAGCCAGCTCTATCAAATGTCTCTTCTAGAGAGGAGTTACAAGGAGCTGATCGATAAGAACACCTCTTTTACGCTGCACGGTTTAATAGCGAGTCAAGGTGAATTTAACAATTTGGCTCTTCTATTGAGAATTTCCTTTCTTTTATTACTAAAAATTTTTCCTTTTGCAGTCGATTTTGACCAGAAGAAGCCCAGAAGATGTTGAAAATGAGCTTTGCTGCTTACAAAAGCAGTTCGAGAGGCTTCTTTCCCTCAGCAGAGCTCAGTAGCCAGCTGAGGAGGGCGAGACGGAAGAAAGAGCCTCCCTCGTGAAGAGAAAAATGAGAATTGCCTCTGCCTCTGCTGCGAAACCTACTTCTCATCCTCCTTAGACGTTTAGGGTAACCATTGCGGCCCCTTCGACAATCCCATAGGCCCTAGTGCCTATAACTGCAAATATGGGCGAGGGACATGCTAGAAAGAGGCTGAAGAGGCTCGTAAACCCCCTCAGCTCATACCAAGGCGACCAACTTCTTGGGGAGCAAGGATGATGATCTCTTCGAGGCAGTATTAGAAATGCTGCCTCCGAAAATCGACACTACCGCCTGAGTCCGCAACAAGTACTAGACCGGGGCCCGGTAACATCACATTACCTCGTAGAAGGTCAAGGACCTTCTAGTCGCTAATGACTAGGGCACTGAGGATGGGTACTACGGCGGAAGACTTGGTCAGAGGCCTCCGTAAGAAAAATGAAGAATTGGAGAAGAGGATTGAGGCCTTGTTGAATTGGGAGGCCGAAGTAGCTAAGGCCAAGAAGGAGGCCGAGGGGAAGTGGATCATGGCCACTTCAAACTAGATTCGATCGAAATACAAGTAAATCTGTTCAAGAACGAGCTACACGAATTGGTCTCCCAGGTGGCGGCTCTAACCAAAAGAGTTGACCAGGCCAATGACCACCAGAAGATAGCTTCGGAGGCTCTATTTGAGGCAAATAAACAGAAAGATGAACTGAAAAAGCTTTTCGAAGCCTAAGAAGAAGAGATTGAGTCTCTAAATGCTGAAGTGAAGACAGCTGGGGACACGGCATTCGAAGACTACAAAGCTAAGTTTGACAAGACCAGAGAGTACGACGACTTCACCAACTACTGGGCTTCGTAGAGTGCTCAGGAGATCATGTCTCATCTGCGAGAGAAGTACCCGAAGCTGGACATTGCCTTTCTGGAGGAGGAGTTTGGAGGCTATACTAGGGTCCTCCAATTATAGAAGAGGAGGCGGCAGAGGAAGAGGCTCTACAGGAGGAGGTAGGGGCATGAGTGATTGTAAATGTAGATTAAGTCTTCTTCTTGTAGTGGCCTTGGCCCCCACTTAATGAAATTGTTACTTTTTACCAAGTGTTGTTGCTTCGCATTGTTTGTACACAACAATCGTTTCATTTAATTAGGCAATCATGTCGACTCAATGGACAATAAGTACAATCACATCGGCCAAACTTAATCACTTAAGAAAATGGAGGAAGCTAATGAACAAGTATAATCACATCGGCTAAACATAACCACTTAAGAAAATGGGAAAAGCCAATGAACGATAGCATAATCGCATCGACTAACTTAACCACTTAAGAAAATGGAGGAAGCCAATGAACAAGTTTAATCCCATCGGCTAAACTTAACCACTAAAGAAAATGGAAGAAGCCAATGAACAATAGCATAATTGCATCGACTAACTTAACCACTTAAGAAAATGGAGGAAGCCAATAAACAAGTATAATCGCATCGGCTAAACTTGACCACTTAAGAAAATGGAAGAAGTCAATGAACAATAGATAATCGCATCGGTTAAACTTAACCATTTAAGAAAATAGAGGAAGCCAATGAACAATTATAATTGCATCGGCTAAACTTAACCACTTAAGTAAATGGAAGAAGCCAATGAACAGTAGGTAAATGTGACCTCATGGAGGTGGCACCTCTAAAGGGCTATCAAATGCGTAAACATGTTCTACCTTTTCAGAGATGGTACCCACACCACCTCTGACTAGGCCGATTTCCTTGGTAGAGATGACCTCCCAGAGGCTAGCACCTCTACAAGGCCGCCAAATGTGTGAACATGCTCAGCATCATTAGAGATGGTACCCGCACCACCTCTGACTAGGCCGATTTCCTTGATAAAGGTGACTTTCCGAAGGCTAGCACCTTTGCAAGGCTGCCAGATGTGTACATGCTCGGCCTTATTAGAGATGGTACCCGTACTACCTCTGACTAGGCCGATTCATTTGATAAAGTGATTGCACTAAGCCGAAATAAAACGAAAGCCAGTTCATTCATTTGATTAGCAATATTTACATAGCTACAAGCTCCCTTACTGATAGTACTTCTTCAGGTGTTCGATGTTCCACGGGTGACGTCCTCAATTCTGTAGGTGTCGGTCTTACTTCTTTGATGATTCGGTATGGTCCTTCCCAATTTGGCCCCAAGGTTCCCGTGCTTGGATCCTTGGATGATGGGAAAATCTTCCTGAGTGTTAGGCCGCTAATACGGAAGGCCATCTTCTTCACCTTGGCATTATGGTATCGAATCATCTTGCATTGCTAAAAGGCGAGTCTGGCCTAAGAGTCGCCTCTCTTTTCCTCGATAAAATCGATTTCAAAAATTCTTGGGTCGTCGTTCGTTACTTTATTGAAATGGACGCAACGAGGGGATGGAACGTCGACTTCAACGAGGCTCATGGCTTCGGCACCATAGGTCATTGAAAATGGGATCTCCCCAGTCACAGTTTTACAAGTAGTTTTGATGGCCTAGAGGACTTGGGAAAGTTCGTCAACCCAGGACTCTTTTGAGGCATCTAGCTTCATTTTCAGTAGGAGCTTGATGGTTTTGTTGGCAGCCTCAACCTGGCCATTGGCTTGGGGATGATGAGGTGAAGAGAAATGCTTTTGATCCCGAGCTCATCGCATAAATCTCTAATCTTCCTGTTGTCCAATTGCTTGCCATTGTCCGAGACTAAGGAGTGAGGTATGCCAAACCTGCATATGATGTTTTTCCAGAGAAACTTTGAAGTATTAGCCTCAGTAATTTTAGACAGAGGCTCTGCCTTAACCCATTTCGTAAAGTAATCAATGGCAATAATGGCGAAGCAAGCGCTTCATCTCCCCTTGGGCAGGGGACCAATGAAGTCCACTCCCTATTTGACGAATGGCCAATGATTGGATACGACAGTGAGTTCTTGATAGGGTTGCCTCTGCACGTTGGAGAAGCGCTGACACTTGTCACATTTGCCTACAAACTCTATCGTATTCCTTTTTAGGGTCGGCTAGTAATATCCTTGCCTAAGTACTTTGTGGGCTAGGACCGGCCCCCAGAGTGATTCCCACAAACGCCTTTATGAACATCTCTCAGAATGTAATTTGCATCTTCACCTCCCCGTGTATCTGAGGAGAGGGAATGAAACCCTCACTTATATGCACCACTAGTCGTGAGTCGCTACTGATAATCCAAGCTTCACCGCACAGTCAAGTTTATGCCCTTCCGGGCTCTCTAAGACAACGCCAGCTCCGGAGCCTGCTTCTCCGGAGGAGCCATCCACGAAGAGATTCCAGGTGGGAGTCTCTACTGTCTCCATGTTCATTTCAACCTGAGGAGGCCTTGGCAAACTCTGCGATAAAGTCAGCTAGGGCTTGATACTTGATTGTAGTACAGGGTGTGTATGTTACGTCGAACTCACTAAGCTCTATTGTCCATTTCAATAGCCTCCACGAGGTGTCTGGCTTCTGAACGACCTACCTTAGTGGAAATTTTGTCGAAACATGAATACTGTAGGCTTGGAAATATGGCCTCAATTTTCGAGATGCGGTAACTAGGGAGAGAGCCAATTTCTCCATGTCCGGGTAACGTGTTTCGACGGGTAACAAGGCTCTACTCACATAGTAAATTGGCAACTAATGTGTCTCCACCTCTTACAAGTACCGAGCTGATTGAGTATTCAGCCACTGCTAAATATAACAACAGAGGTTCTCCCTCCTTTCGTTTGCTCAAGAGAGGTGTCTGTCCCAGGTAGTTTTTCAACTCTTGGAACGCCTCTTCACACTCTGGGGTCCATTGGAACCTTTTCCCTCCTTTGAGGACTTTGAAAAAAGGTAAGCATTTTTCAGTGGCCTTTGAGATGAAACGATTGAGTGTGGCTATCCTACTTGTAAGCCATTGCACCTCTTTAGGTTTTTGCGGCGATCTCATTTCAACCAAATTCAGATTGCCCTCTATCCTTCTTCAATTCACTATATAACCCAGGAACTTACCAGAGGCCACACCAAAAGCGCACTTAAAAGGATTCAGCCTTATGCAATATTTCTTCAATATCTGGAAGGCTTCTTCCAGATGCTTTATGTGCTTCTCCGCCTGGAGGCTCTTCAACAGCATGTCGTCGACATAAACTTCCATTGTTTTTCCATATTGATTAGCAAACATCTTTTTTACCAACCTCTGGTAAGTAGCCCCAACATTTTTCAGGCCGAAGGGCATTACCTTGTAGCAGTAGAGTCCTCTGTCTGTGATGATGGATGTGCTATCCTCGTCGCTTGGGAACATGGGGATCTGGTTGTAGCTTGAGTAGGCGTACATGAAGTTTAAAAATTCGTGCCCAGCAATCGAGTCGACTAACCGATCTATTTGGGAAACTGGGAAGCTATCTTTTGGGCGGGCCTAATTGAGGTTAGAGAAATCAATACATACTCTCCATTTGTCGTTATGTTTCTTCACAAATACAGGATTGGATATCCATTTTGGATATGTGGCCTCTCTAATGAAGCTGTTGGCAACTAATCTTTCCACCTCTTCCTTCAGGGCTTCTTTCCTCTCGATGTTTAACGCCCTTCGCTTCTGCCTGTACGGAGTACAGTTCGGGTCGATTTGTAGATGGTGGCAGCTGACCTTTGAGTATATCCCAGTCATATATCCCACTCATTCGTGTTTTGTACTTGTTGATTTGCTTCTCTAGATCGCCTTTCCCTTCATACTTCGAAATTTTGGGGAGGGAGGGGGGGACGAAGTTATGCGGCATGGGGAAACTGCGGTGCTCCCTGGAGAAGGGGAGGTTGTCATCGTCATCATCCAGTTCATAAGATCGGTAGGGTCCGTTTGAGTCGTTGCTGCATGTTGTAAGACGAGGTGGACACTGGTCAGCTCTGTCCTGGTTTCCCCAATCTAACAAGTTTAGTCTCTCACGCCTATTTCTAGGTGAAGGGGCCTGGGCCTCTTGGCTTTGTGCGTGCTCTAGATGATGAGCTGCCTGACAAAACTGATCTCTATTTCTAGGAGCTTGCCTGATGCAATTGAAAACACTTGCGAAACTTTGGGGCCGCTCTTTAAAATCAGGAGGAAAATTTACTTCTTCGGCAGGAGTGTTGCCAGCTGGTGAGGCCGTGTAATTGGAAGTGTCCATCCCTACTTCCCTTTTCATAGGGATTTCTCCCTTGGGGGCTGATACGAGTTCTTCTGTTGGACTCCGCCTCAGTTCCCCTATGAGCTAACTACTGGGAATTCGATGGGGCTTGAAAACTTCCCTGGTTTTGTACTTGCATGAGGAGCTCCTGCATGGTTGCGTTCTAAGCAGCTATGGCCCTTATATTAGCCATTTCGACAGTTAATCACGCTGCAACTCAACCACCCCTATGATATCGATGGTGAGGTCATTGTTGCGTGACATTTGTCCAGATAATCTCTTCTTCATAGACATCCCTTGTTCTTCTTGGGTTCACCTCTTCATTACTGGAACTCATGATCCGAAGCGATGGTCTCCTTGCCAAGAGCGCAATCCTCTTTTGCAGTTTCTAATCCTTTCTTAAGGATCAAACCATTTTTCAAGGGAGAATTTCAGCCGGGAAATCAGGCAAGCTTCTTTACGGGGATACTCATGGTTAAAGTAATTTCCCACAGATGACGCCAATCTGTTGACCTCAAAAAATGTTTCAACACGTGGCCAACAAAACAAGTCTTCACTTTAGCTCTTCCCTGCACATCGTGAGTTGCTCACGGCCTTTTCCGGTGGGGGTGGAAGAGGCCGCGAGCACTCCGACGATCAAGTCAATATTTCAATCAATCGAAAAGTGTTGCCCAACAATGAAGTGGTCACCGGGGCGTGTTCGAGGATATGTGTAAATATAATATGAGATTTTTCAGAATGAAGACTAGGGTGCCCAAAAATCAGACTCCCCCTCACTCACCATGGTGCATGGGTGTTTATACTAGAGAAAGGAAGATGATGACCGTTAGATGGGAAGGGACATGTGGCTTCAGATCCTGGAAGGACCATCCTCTCATAGGCATCAATCTGTCAATCCGTAGGGCGGCAAGCATTAAATAGTTTCTGACATGGCAGCTAAGTTGACCCTTTGCAGCCTACCACACGTCCCATCAATCAGTCAATAATTTGACTTTGCAAAGATCTTTATACAAAAGATCTTTGCAGAGACGAGGTGTGTGGTAGGTTCGAGCAGTTATGTGGACGAGGTGTGCGGGCCTTTGCATCCGTTGCAAATTGCGGATGAGTTCGGTTCTTCCGTTGGACAGGTAATGAGTTCGTCTCGTGCAATCAGTTCGTCCTGCGTGCAATCACCTCGTCCGACACGTGGTGTGAAGGCGATCCACTTTTCTCGACATGTGACAGACGAGGCATAGGGTCTAGCAGACCCATAACAGAATCTATAGATAAATTTTACAAAAACTACGTCTTAAGCACAAAATAACTACTATGCCATGAATGGATGGGTGTGGTGTTATTTGCAATGTGCCTAACCCTGTCCTTACCCAATATGAGTACTTAGGGAGTATAATGGGTTTGTTAACCTTAGACCACGGTGGGCTCTTCTCGAGGAGCAAGGACGAAGCCAATTTCAACTCATCATCGTCAAGAAATCATTAGCTATAAAATGTGGATGTGGGTGAGCTTGGGTGGTTCTGGGAACAACTTGCTTTAAACATAAGTTTCAAAATATTAACTCAAAAAATTAATAATAATAATAATAATAAAGAAGAAAAAGAACAAGGATAAAATTTTCAGCAAAATCTCAATTTTCACTAAATTTTTGGATCAGTTAATTTCACATTTAGTTTCAAACCTTGTCACCAAACTTTAATTTAAGTTCTAATTTTCATCACTTCATCACATGACATCTCTCAAATTGACGAAATTACTTAACAACAGTAACACTACAATAGTTCTTTCATGTAATTGTCATGAAATATCAATTTACCACTATGCATGAAGGAGTTTAAAAACATACATATCAACCCCGTAATCTAAAAACATTTCAATAATCCCCTTTTTATCATTTTCCTTTCTAAGGTGCTAAATAGCAATTACTTAGAAAATAATTTTGATATGATTTTCAATTAAGCAATATCTATTTTGTGTCAATTTCGAGGTGATTGATGACCGAATGTAACAAAATGGTGAAATAAAAAAAAATCAATAAAAACTAAATTAAAGTTCAGCATCCAATCAAGAAAAACTAAAGTATAACAATCTAATGAGTTAAATGTTTGAATACACACCGAACTCGGCATAATGTCACGATTTATTCATTAAATTTTAAATTGCACTACATTACTCACTGAACTTTATACATTTGCACTCCATTACATACCGGCTAACTTCCATTTTTAACTTGTGCCTACATGGATGTTTGAATGCATACGTGGCTGTTAACTCTCTCCAAAATAAAAAATCAAATGCCAACTCATTTAAAAATTTCCAAACAAGTCTTGGCCCATTGAATTGAAACCATGACTGTGAGCCTCTCCTCTCCAAACCTCGTTCTTACATTATTTCATCTTCCAAATCGTGAGCCTCTCCTCTCCTCTCCTCTCCTCTCCAAAATTTTATCTTCCAATTCGAAATTATCGGAGAATCCTAACCCCCAAATCAACACTATATCACAGTCAAAGGCCAAATCGTGATCACGAAGCTCGGATTTGTGAAGAATTGCACATGGAGGGACCAAATCGAGCGCATCATGAATAGTTCAGTGAATTAATAGATATGTAATAGAGCAATAGTGGTCACGTACAAAAGATTAGGGAGAGGTGCTTTTCAGATTTAAGATATTGTTTGGATTACATTTTTGTACTTGTACAGAAGAATATGAATGATGTTCTAGCACGTAATGAGATTTGTATTTTTCAAATTTGAGAGCCTTAAATTATATATTTCCTCGTGATTTGTGTTTTGACCTCCTCGTGTTCACCAAAGTTGAGATATTACAGAGTGCATTTTGCGTCAAAACTCAAAATGCTTGGTTGGTGATGGATCATGGATGCATTGAGTAGGTGTGGTTTCACTTGGTTCTTGTTTGGTTTATCTTTGTGCAAATATAATTTGATTCTATTGTGCAGTCTCTTTTCCATATTCATGATCTATCAATCTATAACTATCTACAATATATGATCATTAGAAAATTGTGTTCTTGTATCTCGTATTGGAATAATGACATACAGGTCGAAGGCACCAACTACACCTTTTTCAGTTCCACCAGGGCACTCAAGAAGCCAAGGCAGTGGAATATGCTGGGGATGTGATTCAACTCTAATGTTAAAAGCATGGCTGCTGCTATTAATGTATAATCTCGTGGCCTTTACTTGTACTCTGTATCAAAACATGGCTTCCTTTTTGCTATATTAACTGGAAATAAAAGAAGGCACTTGCAGAGATAAAGAATATTGTTTGGAAGATGAAATCTTGGAGAGGAGAGGAGAGGCTTACAATTTGAAAGATGAAATAACGGAAGAACATGGTTTTGGAGAGGAGAGGCTCACAGTTACTGTTTCAATTCAATAAGCTAAGGCTTGTTTGGAAATTTTAAATGAGCTGGCATTTGATTTTTCATTTTGGAGAGAGTTTATGCATTCCATCATCCACGAAGGCACAAGTTAGAAACGGAAGTTAGCCGATTTGTAATGGAGTGCAAATACATAAAGTTCAGTGAGTAATAGAATGTAATTTGAAGTTTAATGAGTAAATCGTGATATGATGCAAAGTTCGGTGTGTATTCATACATTTAACTACAATCCAATTGACATTTCGTTGAATGTACAGTGACTCCACATACCCTTCAGAAAAAGCTTCTTATTTCCTTGAAACATGTCCATATTACCATTACACGTCACTTGATTTCCATCAACACGGCTAAGTTTGGAAAAGTTTGTCACTATTTAAACAAGACACAGACATGTCGTAAAAGGAGGATGATTTGAAACCCTTAAGCACGAAAAAAAAAGAAAAAAAAAAACACTAGTTATTTGCACAATAAACTTCCAACAAGCATGGCTCAAGCAATATAACTGTCACAATTTCCTTTCTTTTCTTTCTTTCTTTCTTTCTTTTTTTAAAAATGGGCGATTCTCTAATCATTAGTCTTAGCCACTGCGCTAATACATATAAAAAACAATTAAAAGATAGATAAGAAACCAGAAAGTGCCAAAGAATACGAATCAATATCTTGTAAAAAAATGAGATGAAAACCTCTTCTGATACTCGTTTAGAGGAAAGCATACTCTACATGTTCCCTTTGGGACTTGTACACGTCCTCTAGCTGAACGTTAAGCCTGCAAGTATTTGAAACAATCAATGTCTTCAAGAGATGGAAGCAAACAGCAAGGACACATTTGTTCCTCCAAAGCCAAAAGAGTTTGAAAGAGCTGCTCTAATAGTCATCCTCTTTGAAGCAGTCAAAGGCATGAAACTGCCATTGAACACAGGATCTGGTTTTGTGAGATTAAGCGTTAAGGGTGCGACTCCCTGCCATGAAACATGTGCATAAGGCAATGGAAAATCTAACAGAGAATTCTCATAAATTACAAAATGCCAAATCTGAAACAATACTCTGCCAAATCATCTGCCATATAGGATTTTCACGTAATTTTATCACGTTATCCACATTCAGAAATACTATTATGGAATAACACTTTAAAATTTCACTTAATTAGAGAACAGTTGACAACATACAAGTCTGTTCATGAATCTGCCATATATATGTTAAAAAAGTTCTCCCACAAACCAATAATACTGTTGTTTCTTTCCTAGTTTTGAGGAAAAAATCTCAATATGCGTACATGCTTTCAACTCCCATGCAGCGGCCGACATATCAAGACATTCAACAGTTTATACAAGTTCCGTGATTACAAAAGAATTGGAAAGGGGTACCTTTGGATCAAAGTGTACACTGAAAAATGGTTGCATAGAGCTGGCCCCCTAAAATATGGAGCGTTGAAGACAAATGATATAATTGTTGTCCTATCTAACAATTTAAGCTTTTATGTCAAGTAGTTCAACATGTTACAGACAAAAGTGTTGAATTCAAATATCGCCACCACCCATTTTAATGAAATTGTGCATGTCTAAGGCTTTGATAACGAAATAAGACCCACCTACACTTAAGTGAGCTGTTGAAGACAAATTTTGAGTAACATACATGTGACCCTATCTAATAGCTTAAACTTTTAGATAAAGTGATTCAACATTAAGCATAAGATTTCATGCGGGGTAATGCCAATAAATCTATATTATGAGACATATGAGTAATTACCAGCAAATATAAAACGATCTACATATAACATGAAAACTACTCAAAAAGGAAAATAAATGTAAGTTGATTTAAAGAATCTATATCTTTGTTGTGTGTAGTCTTACATTGAAAGTCATCAGTGCTCAAATGATAAGTGTGCAATGGTCTCGAAGCCAGCATAAACTTCATATGACCTTTACATTCCAGATATTCATATATAAGGGCTGTGAATGAAGCATACAAAAGTAATCCCAGGTCTTTTAAAACCTCAAAGTAGACTTTTTATAATAAGATGCTGTGACACGCCTAACCAAGTAGATCACTTTATTAAGTAAATTAAGACATCAAATACGGCAGACCGAATATTTGCAGATTCTTTGGAGCTTGAAACGTTTAGACTCAAACCTTTGAAAGCTATAGAATTATAAATAACTTGGCAAGACTGCAATACATTACACCTCAAAATAAATTTTCTTACATGGTGTATGGCTAATATAGAAAAGATTGCTTCAACAGCTCCAGCTGCTCCAAGAAGATGTCCGATAGCACCCTGTGGCAGTGTCACCAGGAAAATACAGATTCGATTCAATGTTGTCATAACCGAATGACAATGTTCAACACTAATATGAAATGACGAAAGTAGGGTAGAAAAGAAAGATATTGTTCTCATTGATTTGTCTTACTGAGGAAAATAATTTGTTCCATGTTCTGTGTAACAATGTATTATTATGCATAGTTTCCTTTTCCTATAAAAAGATGCACACTTATAGGACAACTGAGGTTACCTTAGTGGAGGAAAAGGCCAAGGCACCCGATACTGCGTGACTGGAAAATAAAGAATGAATTGCTTTGGCTTCCACGGCATCACCTGAATGAGTTATTTAAACATGTTTACTCAACTTGCAGCATAACACTGAGGTTTCTTGAAGTTTTTAGAATGAAGTATTATCGATAAATTAGACTTACCCAAAGGAGTAGACGTAGCATGTGCATTTATGTAATCCACTTGATTAGGATCAAGACCAGACTGCCAAACAGAGAAAAGGCAGGCATTTAATAAACTAATTACATTTTCTATTTCATTGATGTAAAATACTTGGGCGAGAAAGGATAAAGGAATAGCATATGCCTAATTATGTTCAAGATGCCTTAGATCAATCAGATGGAAGACATTAGAATCTACAAACATAAGAAGAGAAGAAGCATGTGGAGTCCCTCTTTCGGAACTTCCATTAGGCCTTGACTTGTTAAATACACGTCCTTTTGAATTTTGATATCATGAACTATAGGGAAAAAAAGGACAGTCTATTCTGCTTCTGAGGGCACTACCTAAAATGGAAATAGCAAATGCAGAGGACCAAGGGAAGTTAAGAAAATCAAGTCACCATGACAACAGGAAGATATAATCAGACCGGTCGCCGCAAAAGTTCATTTTATGGTAGCCTGAAAAGAAATGGTATGGTTTGATTCACCATTACAAATACAATAGAAATTTGGAGTGTGTTAACTAGTTCTTCTGCAACACAACTAATTCAACTTTCCCACGCCTAGCACAATCACTTGACATGTATCAACAAAGATTATTTTTCTTCTCATGACAAAGATTAGAAAAATTATCCAGAAAAGCTTCCGTAACATTTTTATTTTTTGTCTGAAGATTAGTCATTCCTCATGAGATCTCAAAAGCAAGATGGGAATGGTCNGAAATAGCAAATGCAGAGGACCAAGGGAAGTTAAGAAAATCAAGTCACCATGACAACAGGAAGATATAATCAGACCGGTCGCCGCAAAAGTTCATTTTATGGTAGCCTGAAAAGAAATGGTATGGTTTGATTCACCATTACAAATACAATAGAAATTTGAAGGAGAGTGTTAACTAGTTCTTCTGCAACACAACTAATTCAACTTTCCCACGCCTAGCACAATCACTTGACATGTATCAACAAAGATTATTTTTCTTCTCATGACAAAGATTAGAAAAATTATCCAGAAAAGCTTCCGTAACATTTTTATTTTTTGTCTGAAGATTAGTCATTCCTCATGAGATCTCAAAAGCAAGATGGGAATGGTCAAACAGAGGAATTGAGAAAGATATCTGTCTCTGCCTTGTAATAATGTGCACTGCCCTTAGAAAGGTTTAATAGTTTTCTTTTGTTTTATTTATTTATTTTTTTTTTGTAGAAAATACAGTCATAATTGCTGGAATTGTTAAAATCAGCAAACTGGAGCACAAAATCAGCAATGTTCCTTAGTTGGAGTCTTGGAGACATTTAGAGTTTCCTGATTTTATGTCTCTAGATTACGTAGTAAAGATGAAGAGAAATTAAGAATGGAATAATTCTATATTCACCCACACAAACAGTTTACACGGTACCCGTATAAATAGGTAGAATACAAGGAACAAAAAAGGAAACTAACTAACATATTATACTTTCCTATCCTGTAGCATTGACTAATCCTACATATTTACAACTGTCATATCCCTAGCAATATGCCTAGAACATTCTCATATCCCTAGCAATACGCCTAGAACATCTCAATTTCCAACACTCCCCCTCAAGCTAGCTTGAATATATCTTCCATAGCCAGCTTGCTAACTAAGTAGTCGAACTGCCTTTTGTATAGTCCCTTTGTAAAAATATTTGCAATTTGCTCTACAGTAGGTATATAAGACATGCAGATCACACCTTCTTCAATCTTCTCTTTGATAAAGTGCTTGTCAACTTCTACGTGTTTAGTTCTATCATGAAGGACCGGATTATGTGCAATTGCAATTGCTGCCTTGTTGTCACGGTGCATTTTCATTGGTGAAGTGCTTTGAATTTTCAAATCTTCCAATAGCCTTTTAATCCACAAAGCTTCACAATTTCCATGAGCAACTGACCAAAATTCAGCCTCGGCACTACTCCTTGCCACTACGTTTTGTTTTTTACTTCTCCAAGTAACCAAATTCCCACCAACAAAGGTACAATAAGCAGAGGTGGATTTTCAGTCAGTAACACTTCCAGCCCAGTCTGCATACGTGTAAACTTCAACTTGAAGATGTCCCTCTTTTTAAAACAATAGACCCTTACCAGGAGTTCCTTTTAGATATCTTAGGATTCTGAATGCTACTTCAAAGTGTTCTTGTCCCGGTGAGTGCATGAATTGGTTCACTTTACTTACTGCAAATGATATATCAGGGTGTGTGTGACAAATAGATGAGCCTTCCAACAAGTCTCTAAAACTTATCTATATTCACCACATCCTCGACTTTTGCATGTTGGTGCCCATATGAGTGACTGGAACATTGGTGTCATTTGGTAATTTGACAGAGTGTGAAGTGTGTGTGGTAATGGAAGTGAGTAGGGAGGGACAACAGACCATGTGGTCTGTTGCACTCGTGTCTATGATCCAAGGAAAATGGGAAGAAGGTTGTGATGTGTGTGCGTAAGTCGATAAGCAAAGGGAAATGCCAGAAAACTTTGATGTGGATGAAATGTGATTAGTAAACTGAATCTGGTTGGCCAAATGATAAGCAGCACTAGAACTATCCCTTGGATGAAGTAGAGCTATTAGTTGTTGATATTGAGCTTTAGTTAAACCAATCTTATCATCACTAAGTGCCTCAGGTGGAAGGAGAATTGGCGGATTGAGCAGCAAAGGCAGTAGGGGTTTGAGATTTATTGAAAAACTTTTGGCCTGGTGGGTAGCCATGTAATTTGTAGCATTTGTCAACGATATGGCTAGTTATGTGACAGTAAGAACAAACAAGGGCTTCGGCATTGCCAATTTTCAAGCAGGATCTAAAGGTATGACATGTTAAGTGCAAAAAGGCCGGTCTCTCTTTTGGGTAGGTTCTAGGTAAGTTGGGGTTCTAGAGGCAGGGGAGGGGCATT